>CAXAMN010028839.1:35652-49484 GCA_963970005.1 Durusdinium trenchii
TTGTAGGACACTCTTGTAGGACACTCTTGTGGGTCACTCTTGTAGGAAACTCTTGTGGGACACTCTTGTAGGCGTCAAGTCTCCAAAACAAGCATTTCGTGTGAGACTTCCTCCACAAGTCACACGTGAATTCTCCAAAACGAGCCTTTCGTACGACACTTCCTCAAAAAACTCACACATCAAGTCTCCACAACGAGCGTTTCGTACGAGACTTGCTCCAAAAGTCACACGTCCAGTCTCCAAAAAGAGCGTTTCGTGTGAGACTTCCTAGAGAGCCGAGAGTGCTATCCTTTGAGCCTTCCCAGATGAAGGCTTATGTCTTCAGTGATTCTTGGATAGGATAAGCCTTTGGGCTGGATAAGCCTTCGTGGCTAAGATTATCTAAGTAGCAGGCGAACTGCATTGTAGCGGGCAAAATAATAGAAACCTTAAACTTGCGAGGTTTAAGGCAAACTGTTTTTTCCAAACTTGTCGGGTAACCATGCCATGATTGACCAATATTTGTGGTGGGAATCGCACACGGTACAGCTTGTTCTAGTTGTTGCCTTGTTTTCGCAACTTTTTTGGGGCAGTTGACGTTGGACTTTTTGCGGGGGGGTGCTCGCAAGCTTTTCGTGAACGTCGCATTCGGCGCTGTGAGTGGTGGCTGCAGGTTCTTGCGCACGCGCGTCGTCTAGGTGTAGATCCAACTTAACACACCCATATGTCTAGGAGTCTTGCAAGCATATATGCGGAGCCCAAACCATGAATCTCAGCAGTCACATTTTGTTTTGGATATTTTTTGTGTTCGCTTGGATGGCCACCAACACGTGACCAGCAGAGTTGCGATGGATTGCCGCAATGTCCACCGTGAGGTCTTGCTGCCGAAGTTTAATTTGGGCAGTCAGCTGTGAGAGGGTACAGTCTGCGCATCATGATTGTTTTTCTCGGTGGAGTGCTGGCAAGATTTAACCACACGCCTGGTCGCCCAGAAATTTTGTGCTCGGCTCGCTCAGCTCCGCTTACCAATTGTTGCCATGGCATTGCGTAAGCTAGCTGCAAAGAAGCAGAACAAGATCATCCGGCGGCGGAGGAAAGCTGCCAAATGGGGCTCGAAGAAAACCTTCAAGCTTGGTTCGCTTCGCATCCACCCGATCATGTCAAAGATGTTGCTCGACAATTGGAGTCTTCAGGTTTTGGAGTTTTGGGGCAAGGTCTGGGTTCTGAACGGACGTCTTCATTGCCTTATATCGGTGTGTTTCGAATCCTTTAAAACCATATATACTCTATATATATATATTGTTTTCAAAACTAAATCTTACTGACCAACCAAGGCTGAACCTTCTGTGGATGGGTGGGCTGCCCTACTCGCTCCTCGCGTTGTTCGAGCTGGTCATGGGAAGCATGACGCAGCCAATGTATGTAGCTTGGACTGATTCTGGTAGAATCTATGCCAGTGATGTGAACATATACATGTTTGGATGGTTTGTTCACCAAGCTTTCAAACACATGAGAAGGTTGGATCCAGCCGGCTTTTTCTTGAGGCTCTCACGTGCGTCGAGGCCTTCGCTGGAGTGAAGTCGATCACCAACGGCTTCAGGCCACCAGTTTCCAGAAATCTGACACCAACTTTCAGAGTGGTAGAACAAATAGTGTTTTAGCAACAAAGTCACAGAAGTGTCAAAGTATTGAACAATGTTCCAAATCAAACCCGTCACCAACATGTGGCAGGAGTCTTGGCTGCTCTGCTGCCAGCTTCGAACTTCAAGATCGGCCAGAGTTTGAAGATATCATGAGTGGAATAGGGTGTGGATACCTGCTGGGTCTGGTGGCCAGGTTGTGGAGAACCGTTTCTTGGCACTTAATCATGTTAGCGCTTCCAAGCCTGTCTCCACTTTCAAACTATGAAATGGCAAACAGATTGCAATCAGAAGGGATGCAATATTCATCCGTTGTTTCACAACACCTAGGTTTGTTTTCACAAAGCAATGCTAACGTGTCCAAAAGCGCCGCTCAGCTGTGAAACATACTCAGGCAGGATGTGGCTGGTTTGCGCCGGTCTGCAGTACGTGGGTTTGGATCAATCGGCCCCTAGGCTTAGTCAGCTTAGTCAACCGTACTGCAATGTCCCTTGAATGAGTCTGTAGGGTAATGTTGGTGGTATTGAGTTCTTAGAGTGGCTGATTCCCAGCCTGCCATTCCACTAAGTCAGTTCAGTCACATTCGCTCACTCGATCAGGTCAACCTCAAAGCGGTCGCAAGATCAGCCATTGGGCGATCCATCAGTGCCAACGGTCGCTGATGCGAAGCTTGGTGTGAATCAAATGTACTGTGTGTAGACTCACGCCGACTCACGTGTTTGCACTTGCATGACTGCATATCTAGATCAATAAGACTCAAGACAATCAGTGCGCCCTTGAACTCTTCTTATTTGTTTGCAGCCACAAGTTTGATTTGAAAGCTGGCGCACCAAACCCGTGCAATGCTGTCGGCGCCCGTTGGCCAGAGAACTGAGTGGCGAACGTGCTCACCCAGGGATGGATGGGTGGTCTATGTTCGTGCCTTGGGCAAGCTCGGCTTGGATATGGCGAGGGCGGTGCCGAAAGAGCTTGCAAAAGCTGCTATTCCACCGTTGACGGAAACTCCCACGAGCAACTTGTTGGTGGGGGACTTCTCAGCTGGAACAACCACTAAAGAACGAACATTGAATCACAGCAAGCACTACAGTCCTGCTTTTGAGATTTGCTACCAATGTTTACTGCTTAGTAGTTTTGTGTGTGAACAGTGTTGAGCAGGCTGCTTTGGCAAACACACTGAGGATCAAGAACTGGTGGGCCCTTCATTCCCTACTCATGTTCCAGGAGTTTCAATACCGCAAGCCCAACATGGAAGAATTTCGGATTATCTTCGATAGCTTCAACAACTCCTTCCAGGCCAGGGCCCAAACCGGGGTAGGAACATCAGAATTGAATCAAAAAAGTCATTCACCCTTTGCAACTGCTTACATATCCACATGGTCCAGCGTGCGCCCTTCAATTCACCTCTCATTGAGGGCCTTGCCTTCCGGCCCACTGATGCAGAAGCGCCTCGGCCATGTCCCATGTTCAAAGCAATGCCGTTGCGTGAGTTGTGCAACAAGTCACTATTGGTCTACTCGCATGGATGGGGCCAAGGACATGGGTTCTGATCTTGAGGGCACTGCGGGAAGTCGCCAAATCAAAACTGCCAAGAACTTGGGGAAGCTCTGGTCAGGTTTACGGAGGAGCTCTTATTGTTCGTGCCTGCATCTAATGCACATGTAAGTAAGTATAAATAATTAAGTAGTTTGTCTACAAATCTGATTATGTTTGTCTTGCAGGAAGTGGCAGAATTCGCCTCACTCATCCAGATCTGTATGGGTGCAGCTGTTAAAGGACCAAATGAAAAGCACGCAGTCCATGGGTTTCGAGCTGGATGCCGAGACTGATAAGTTGGGAGAGTCCAGCGAGCCTGAGTCTTGGACCAGTGATGGTATCCCTGACAACTTCATGGGTGAAGATCGGCCTACCTATGATGGCTCAGACTCACCAGTGGGTACCCCTCCTGAGATGGACCGTTCACCAATGTCTATGCCTCCTGGTCCTGATCAAGACTTGGTGTCCAATGCAATGGATTCCAATGATTCAGACCAAGCTACTTAGCGGAATAATGAAAATTGTAGATGCCACTTGATCTTTACAGGGTGTGATATTATACTTTCTTATGTCCACCAACCCCAAATCCCACCCAGCTTCTTCAGGCGAGTGATATGGGGAGCGATATCTGGAAAAATCGCGTTGATGATGAGATCTCTCCGTTGGGAGATCCCGAGGGGCCCTTTGATGGCCGCATGGTGAAGTTTTGTGATGATCCTGACTCGCCTGTCGAGAGCTCCCCTGAACGCCCGGACGATGTTCCTCCTGAAGTGCTTGCTATCTATGATGGGAAGGAGAAAGCAGTGAATGTTTTGCGGGCCACATGCATTTAGAACATATGAAAAGATACATGCTCCATGCCATGAGTTAGGTGTCCCAAAGATGTCCCAACCAACATGTCCGGTGTCTTTCACCATCTGCTTGGCTTTCCGGCCAAAGGTCCCACGTGGCTTCGAGGATGCTCTGGCGAATCTGGACCCGCCTCCAGTGAGCGTTGACGAGAGACGTGAACGGGGGACGAAGAAAAAGTCCAAAAGGAAGTCAAAGTCAAAGGCCAAGTCATCTAGGTCTAAGTCAGAAGAGTCCAAGAAGAGAAAGACCAATCGGTCCAAGCGGTCAAGATCTCGTAGCGAACCGTGCCATTCTGATGAAGCAGAACCGCCAGTGGTGGACAAGGCTGAGCTGGTCAAGACCTTTGGTGAGTCATACCAGCATTTGATCAAGGCCCTCCCCATAGCTTTGTGGCCCCAAGCAGAGCGGCATGGCAACCACTCCTACACTGTGAACCTTTGTTGCACAAGCTGGTGTGAAATCTAAACTATGTTTGCTGTAGCTCCAACCGACCTCCTTAAGCTCAACACCTCCCTCCACATGATGCATCTACCGATCCAAGGCAGCTCCAGGGATCGGCTCGCCTGGAGGTCTTGCTTCGCCAGCAGGCATTCAAGCCTAGGACAAACGTCTCTGGAGACAGGCTTACTGGTGACGAGGGGAAGTCGTCACTCTTCTGGATTATCAAGAGGTGTTCATTTGTTTGCTCAAGAGGAGTGAATATGTCAGAACCAAGCTTTGAGTATGACCATATCCTGCCACACACTCAAAGCTTTAGCCCATCCAATTCTCTTCTGGCCCAGGATTTCTTTCGTGGCCAACATCAAGATGGCTTGGGACAAGGCTAGGGCAGCGATGGGAATGCCAATTTCCGAGTCTGACTGACTGAGTGCGCCAGCTGACCAATGATGGTAGATCTATGGATCTACGTTGTTTCTGTTGGTGAGCTGTCTGCTGTTGTGACCACACATGCCTACACATAGCCCTTAAACATTGTGTTTTGCGGGGAGGACAGGACTCACCATATGGAACTTTTGAAAACCAAAGTGTCTTCCTAGCTCCCAGACCTTTAGGACTCTGTCTAGCTAGGCTAGGAGTCATGGGTCTGTTGGTTAGACCATCTTAGAATCTTAGATCGCTCTAGCAGCTTCATTTAGGGGGTGAGTGGGTGGCGACCGCCGCTATTTGGAAAACAGGCTGGCATTGTCAGTGTCAGTGTGGGGGGTGAGAGTGGGCTGGGAGCACTCCACTAAAGAGCGGCGCATCTAAGGAACTGTATGATATATCGTGTGGCTATAGCCCTCACGATGATGAGTATTTTGCGGATCCCATGGTTCGTCGAGCAGCCAGCCAGCTCACTGATGGAATGGCACCCTGCATTTCAACACTTGTGCAAGAAATTTACTGTTTACAAGGCTACCTGGCTTGGATAAGAGTTTGAGCGTTCAATTCACAAACAAATGTGTTGGATTAAACAAATCATCCAAAGGGACCAGACCAAAGCCAATAGGGTGTGCTTCCCTAGGTATTCATCTGGCTTGGGAGCTACGGAGGAGAGTGACACCTGGCAGCACCAGGATCCCACACGAACCCAGCAGGAGTGAAGATTCCATCCAGCCTGAAGTCTGAAGGCCATCAAACAAACCCACATGTTTCTACCCATCTTCAAGGGATGAGTGTATGGAAACTAAGTATTGAACATGTATACAAAAGGGTTTGTGATCCCAGGCCCAAAGCCTACGCTGATCTACTCGAACTATCGGTTCATCGAGAAGCTATACTTGCCCCTCCCTCATGGCAGAAAATGGCAAGCAGAGATGAGCGTTAAGCAACTGGCTTCCAATAGCGCTGTTTGAACGTCACCTACCCCCTCCAACCATGGCTCCCTCAAGCTCAAAGGTGGCCCAAACGGTATCAAGGGAAACATTAGAGTTTAGGAGGCCACCCCATATTGAAGATTTGTCGTCCTGCATGACATCTCAACTCAACGACCCAGGTACGTCGACAATTCAGGTGTCCGCAGGGTGTCAGGTGGCCGGGATTTGAAAGCATCCCAGCATTATCCCAGATTGTTTGGTGCAGCCTTTGCCCAACTATATCTTAGCGAGCAAGCTGGCGTGCGTACAGAGATCCAGCGCCAGAAGATACTTAGCTATGAATCTATGAATGCTCAATCCTCGTTTAGAATGCGTGAACAGGTAGTGATATACAGTGGTCATGATTTCAACACTCAGGATGAAGCTGGCCGATCGCGAAGAACCCATGAGGCCCTTCAAGGACTGCATTGAGCTATCAAACAGACCCAATAACAAACATGGTTTGTGGCAGAGTGTTTTGTCACACTTCAACAAGTGTCCAATTGGGAACCTGCATTGCAGGGCAACTAGTTAAAAACATATGGGATGTAAAGGGATGTGATGACGGCCCACCCACGCCCATATGCCCTGCAGATTGGGACCCGTGCAGGACATTGGCTGGGCAGCTGGAGCAAACCTGAACCAGGTGATCGCGGCGCTTCGCACATGATCGCCTGCTTTGTAGCAATATGCTACTAGTGCAATTAGATAGCAATCTGCTGCTATATATGCAAGTAGAGAACATGACTATACCCACATGCGCCTATAGCTGCCCTGCACAAGCACTAAACATAGAACTATAGAACTTTCTCGGATTCTCGGGGTTCCCCAGGAAAAATTCTTGGAATCCAAGAAAAATTCTTGGATTCTTTGATTACCCAAGAAAAATTCTTGGATTTCTCTGATTACCCAAGAAAAATTCCTGGATTCACCCATGAACTGTTCCTGGTTTCCTGGATTTGTGGTACTCAACCAAGAAAAGCTCGGTTTTCTGGTGATATATAAGATAAATTCCTGGTTAACAAAGAATATTACTAAATTGTTGAGGTTTTTTCAAAAAAACAAAACATTACCAACTTCTAAAAACCGAGAATCCGAGAAAAAGCCGAGAAACAGCCGAGAAAAACCGAGAAAATTCTTGGGTTCTGAGGGTAACTGTTTTTATGATTTTTTTGTTGTGTTTCAGGGAGCTGGGCAGGTCTGTGAAGGGCATGCGCGCTTGTGGGCGTGTGTTCGCAATAGTGCAGCTGGGGTGGAAAGGAAAAGTTTTCGTTGAGTTGCCATGTTGTGTGTTTGCAGCGTGTGTCTAGTGCTGTGTAGACTGTGTCCAGCGCATTTTCAACTTGCAATTCAATTTGTTTGAGGATCTAAAGGGGCAGTGTAGCCGTATTAGTGTGCCCTGTTCACAAGTCAGCATGGCGAAGAGCGTCACTCCCGTTGCTCCAACTCGGAGGCACCGATCAAAATCAGCTCCAAGAGGTGTAAGTCCAGATCCTAAGGCACTGCGCAAGGCCTCTGAGAAAAAGGCTCAGCCACGGCGGCTGCAGGATGTGGATCTCTACACAACACCCCCGCCCAGGACCTCTAAACGTTCGACCTCTACTGGATCCAAGGACAGCGTGAGGCAACGGATCAGCTTCGGTGAGAACACCATCCATGACATTGAAGCTGAGAACAAGTCAAAGCAGCCGTCTAAGGGTAAAGTCAAGTCCATGGGTGACAAGGAAGCTGAAAAGATCTTTGAAGCTTTGAAGGACCAGTCTTATGTAGAGTACTGTAAAGCCATACCAAAACAGCTTTCTTCTTTCTTCCAGCCTGTTTCTACGCTCGCTCGAACCCAGCCCTATCCATATGTGCAGGAGGACACCAAGACTGCTAAAGTCACCACACCAAAAGAAGAAGAAGAAGAAGATTGTGATGATGGCTCATCTACTGAAGCTTCTGAGGGTGAAGACAAGGTGGAGGCCAGGCGGAAATGGTGGTCAAGATTTGAGAGACCAGGTATGTTTACCAAAGCTCCTGGGATCCCCAGAGCACTCATGCTGAAATTGAAAAGGTCTAGACGAATCAGCAAAAAAACAATCCGCCAAATGCAGAATTGGAAATCTCGTTTGTCCAAAATGCAGGAAGAAAAGAATGGCGAAGACTCTGAGGATGAAGGGAAAGATGATGAGTCTGAGAACGAGGAACCAGAAGACGAAGCTGTGTCTGAGAGTGAGAAGGAGGAGGAGGAGGAGGAGGATGAGGATGGTGAATCCACATCTGAAGAGGCATCATCTGCCTCTGAGGCTGATGACAAGGAGGAGGAAGAGGATGAGCAAGACGAAGATGAGGAGAGCGAGACCGCAGAAGAGGAGGAGGAAGAAGAGAAACCAAAGAAGACTGCAAAGAAGACTGGAAAGAAGGAGCCAAAAGAATCAGGGAAAGCAAAGACACTTGCAAAGGTTGAAAAGAAGACGGAGAAGGAGTCAGCGAAGGGCAAAGATAAGAAGTCGGAGACAAAAGGAAAGAAGAAGGAAGAAAAGGAGAAGGTCAAGGTGAATGGAATCTTGAAGAAGAACAGTCCACCACCATCAGAGCCAAGTGATGGTGGGAGTGCTGATGAAAGCGGAGAAGACAAGAAAGGAAAAAGCAATTCCAAAGCCAAGAGAAGTTCCAAAACCAAGGAGAAGGAGCGCAAGGACAAGGCAGCTTCAAAAGAGAAGGCAGTGAAAGCGAGCGAAGCAGCAGATGGGAAGAGAAAGAAGAATACAAAAGGCAGTGACTCTGAAGCTCCTGGCAAGAAGAAGAAAAGCGATGAAGATGATGGCAAGCCCTTGAAAGAGGCCGAAGAAGGTCTGGTCAACTCCACCAGCAATAGGAAGGAACGGCAGCAATTCACACGCTGGGTGCGCAACAAGAAGCGTTGCCCTGCCAAGATCGTGGCTGCTTGCAAATCCCAGGCGTGGCCTTTAAACAACATTCAGCCATTCTATGGAGTAGCATGTAAAGCGTTCCTCTTTAAGCATGTGTGAGAACAAAGGGGGCTCTGGAAAACACATCCCAACAGTGATTGGTGCCATGTTGCATCCTGCAGGATACACGGCAGCAGCTCTTCAAAGACTTCGTGGACACCGGGGACTTTGCTAAAGTGGAGGCAAGGTTTGAACAGAGGTTGGAGGAGACCCAGCGGACCTCTGTGAAGTATGGGTTTCGTTCGGAAGAGTGGCTGCGCAGAAAGCACGGGGAAAAGAAAGCAACGAAAATCATTGAGAGGAAGAAGAGTTTGGGGTTGAACCTTAACTTGCATTGGGGTTGACATTCTTTTGATTTCCTATATCATGTTCCCATCTCCTGAATGACCATGTATCCATTTGGGTTGACCTTCTTGGTTAATTTGCTATCATCTTCCCATCTCCCTGACTGCTCCCTCGCCTCAATGACCATGCATGGCCTTGCCACCAGTTGGTCTTCAAGTTCAGCCTAGGACGGTGCCCGACCCCGAGCTCCCTGGGGAAGGCGAGCTCTTGTATTTCGTTATGGTGGAGATGAACATCGAGGACATCAAGGAATTGCGCCGCATTACCCAGCTTGAAATGGAGGGGACCTTGGACGCTGACGGGCTGAAAGCCTTCGTCGAAGTTCCCTGATTTCTATTCAGTGCAGTGCCATGAACCCCATACCTAGGTCCTTGACTCACATATAATGCCCTCACCAGACAATGGTTGTTGGACCTACCTAGGCTGGAGGATGCCTAGATGGGAAACAGCATTTGGCACTTGGCAATATGGTGGGTGCTGATGGCATGGCGAAGCTGGTTGCCGATTCGGGTATGGGAGGTTCTACTACCAAAAATCCCAAACGGAGACGGGAGTCGGAGAATGCTAACGACAAAGCTACTAAGGTAGGGGTCAAAGATGTTGCCAAAACTGCTTTATTCAAAGTGTTTTCACAATCACCGCGGGTTCAAAAACCAACACCTTCCACAGGTGAAAGCGAAGGACGCCTTGGAGAAGGCACAGACTTTGGTGAACAAGGTTCTCAAGGACCACAACCTTTGCACGTAGTTTGGCAAGATCTTTCATTCTTGATATTGGTATTCAGCTCCAAGAAATAGCTTCTATGAGTTTAGCTCTATATCGCAGCAGCTAAGGGATCTTGCGTTCAAACTCCAACCTCTCAAGCTTTCCGGAGACCTGATCAATCAATTGCGGGCCTGTTCATGCAAGCTGAAGCAGCAAGCAGAGCAGCTGCAGCTTTTGATTCAAAAGCGTTGCAACAAGAACAAGCACTATGCTTCAACGATTGAGGAGGCATTTGATTTGCTTTTTGTTATTGACCAGGCTTCTAACAATCTAACCCTCGGTTTTTCATGAGATTCTGGAATCATCGGTGGCGCCCATTGGTGCCCGCGCCACATGCAGGTCGAGTCCATCACAAAGGTCGCCAAGGGCCGCATCGACTTGGCGAAGGCCCTGATCAGAGCATCCGAGAAAAAACCCAAGGCCAAGGCCGAGCCGAAGACTACGAGTGGTGCAGCTAAGGGCACTGAAGCTGCAGCTGCTTAGGGGATTTAAACTTTCATGAGGGATTCTTGCATAGGGCTGCCTTGATGAAATGCAAGGGCCGCCAGGCAAGAGTGTTTGGAAGGCATCGGGGTTTGTGATTGCTCCCTTACCCCAACCCTTGCTAAACAACATACGTCATTTCCAGTCTTCTTCTAGGTGCTTAAACTGAGACAATCTGGTGTGTCATGGGTGCAAGGACGGGAGAGGGTGCTTTCCTGGAAACATCAATCACCGCGGGATTACCTGCGAAGACATCGATCGTGCAGCCTTCAAAAACAATTCGCATTTAATTTCTGGCAATCCCTTCAAGCAGCCTTCGCACAGAAGGCTCCATATTTTGGAGGTGACCCCAAACTCCGGCCAGGTCCCCAAGCCGATCCAGATCGCCTCGTGCTCACAATCGCTCAATCCATGCCAAGCGCACCTGGACAGAACTGATTGTTTGTGTAAAGGCCCATGTGTGGTTTAGCCCAGCGAGCCCACTCGCCCAAGGTATGGTGGCGCAAGCATCATCTTCTTCGAGGAGGATTCTTTGGAAAATCTGCTCCGGTGTCACTTAGCCAATGATCAGTTCCGAAAAGAAGTGGCCTATTCAACCAACATGTATAAATATATTTATATACACATGATATGATTGATATGTTTACACATAGTTGTACCATTTACATCATATTCCCAAATGGTCTCTATTCTTCCTCCGGCCCAGGCGACATCAGCCACTGATGGGTGCAGGGACGCGAGTACGCTCGTTGCTGATGGCTCTACTTGCCCCATGGCATTGGAAATGAAGAAGTGGCTTGATGGAGGGCATGCCCAACGCTCCTTTTCAAGGCATCCCACGAACTTTTGTTCTTTGAGGTTCAAAGTTTGGGACACCCTTTACTTTGAGATGCACCTGGTTGATGTAGGACTTCCCTGAACCAGGTGGCTTGACATGGCATGCACTCTTCACCCAAGTTCCACCTATCTGCCCCTCAAGATCACCGATGCAAGGGGAAAGGAAACCTACCTTGACAACGGTCCAGCCACTGTCCTCTGGCCTTGGGATGCGCTGAACTTCTTGTGGCGATCTGGCCATTTGGAGCAGTGGATTTGCGATGATCCAAGTGTTGCCGCACAAACAACTGTGGAGTATTGGGCCCATGTTCAGAACCTACCGTTCTTTCAATTGTTGGGGCTGCAGGACTTGCAAAATCACCCTTGTATACCACTATATTTCCACGCTGATGGAGTCAAAATCTACCGGTCTCAGAAATGCTGGGTATATTCTCTTTCCAGCGCTTGTCGAAAAGGCCACAGCACGAAAACAAAGTTGGTTTTCATTACTGTACGTGAAGGCAGTGTTTGGAAAGAGAAAACACACGACTCTATAGGGAAATTCGTTGGATATATGTGCGACACGCTCCAGAGTGGCCTCTACCCAGCTGCTGATGAATTCGGAGTTCCATTCAGTCCTGGATCAGAGGAACACCATAGGGCCGGAACCCCTTTTGCACCAGGCTGGCGAGGAGCCTTTTTTGGATTTAAGGGCGATTGGGAGGCTCGCCAGATGATTCACAAATTACAAAGGTATTACAACTCAACCTGGATCTGTGAACATTGTATGGCTAGCCGCAGACCAGAATGGACCTTTGGAGACCTTCGACCATGGGCTCACTGCCTGTCTGTGCGATTCACGCACGAGCAATTTTTGATGATCAGTGCTTGGAACAAGCGTTCTAGCTGGAGGTGTGTGAGGGGGTGGACTATAGACCGAAACCTGGAAGCTGCTTACATGGACTAGCAACCATTTTCAATATAGTGTGGTTGACCTTTTTGCTTTTAAGTTCACCCCCTTACATTCCAGTTTTCAGCACTGCCGAGGACTTGTTGCATGTGCTGCACCAAGGTGTAGCTGGCGTGGTCGTCGCTTCTTTGATTTGTGATCACCTAGAAGCCAAACATGCTGGCATCACCCTGAAACAAATGGATGCGCTGTTGTCCGGAGAGGTCTTTGAACACTACAAGGGTTGGTGTGCAGAACGGTCACCTTTGGTTTCTATGTGTTCTCATCGATTCAATCTTTCCAGATTCGGTAAGGAAAAATGGTCCAATCCTCCAGAGCTTCAGGGTATTTACAAGGCATCAGTCGTAAAAACGCTGATGTTCTGGTGCGCAGACTACTTGAAGTCTGAGGGTGATGGAGTGGTTGGTGGTGACCTTCGAATCTTCACCATGCACGCGCTTGCGAAGTTTCAGCTGCTTCTTGATGTCGGCGGCCCATGGTTTTCGGAGGAGGAAAGTCAAAAGGTGGTGACTTATGGATGGGCAGCCCTAATGTTTTTCCAGCAGCTTACTGCGCAGGACCGCTGTAGAAATGACGGCCGCCGATCGTTCAAGATCACACCAAAGTTCCACAGCTTTGTCGAGATGCAAATATACATCCAAACCACAAGGCGCAACCCACGGTTCTTTGGCAAATACAACTGTTTCCTTAACCAAAAGAAACTAAGTGTTTCTTTTTCGCTTTCGCTCAACTTTTGTTTTTGGAACATTCCCTCCCTACAAGGCATGATTATTTTGATTCCCTCACCCATTCCGTTTGGAAAGCTTAGGTTCGAACATTGCTACCAAGATGAGGACCTGATGAAACAGATCGGAAAGATAGCTAGCATGACCCATGTGGCCACATTAGAGAAAGTCACAATGGAACGGTATGCGGGACTTCTGGAACTCCAGATCTTCGGTCAACCAAACGGCTGACTGCCCTGACAGTCCTCGAGATGGAAAAAACTCCATGCGTCAGCGGGCGGTGGAGGTGATGGGCAAGCAAGTCCCAGAAAATGTTCTGTAGTTTGTTGTGGTTTGTCCTGGAATGTTCCTTGTTGCCGGTGAGCCCCCAAAACTTTTCAGTGTGGTTTCCTTCGAAGACCACAAGTCCTGAGTATGTGGCGGTGGACAAGTTACTTTAAAAAACATGGTTGCTCTTTAGGGCAGCTAAACATGAGAGCGGCGGAGCGGACAGCGAGTTGCCGCACGCAACAAGCAAAAACAGCGCAGGTTTTTGAGGTGGAAGGCTGAAACCAAACCACAAATATGTATATGTATAAATATAACTATAGTTGGCTCAAGAAAGACTGCAACTTTTGGTCCAAAGTTGCAGTGCTTGTGTGCAGACAAACCATCGCACCTTATATTGCACCGTGTTGGCCCAGAGGATCCCAAAGCTGTAATTGGGGCAGTCTCACGAAGGCTTAAAGGATAAGCCTTCGTGTGAGAAACATGCCGAAGGCTTAATGGATAGCACTCTTGGCTCTCTAGGTTCCTCAAAACGAACACACTCCCATCCACCACAATCGCCATTTCAGCTGAGACTTGTCACGAAAACAGAGCTTCGACGAACACACTCCCATCCACCACAATCGCCATTTCAGCTGAGACTTGTCACGAAAACAGAGCTTCGATGC
>CAXAMN010028839.1:59444-69578 GCA_963970005.1 Durusdinium trenchii
CTCTCTCTCTCTCTCTCCTCTCTGTCTCTCGTCTTTCCGTCTCTCTTCTCTCTCTTCTCTCGCAGGAGGATCCGGGCAAAGAGCCACATATAAAGGACTCTTCACCCCTGCCTCCAAAAAGAGCGCCGTGTTTTTTCCTACCTCGCTGCCCTCCACTTTCCCATTCTGGAGCGCTAGCTTTCGCCCCCCCCTTGGCCTCAAGTATATATATTACATTGTTGAGACAGGTTGTTTTCAAGTGGAGTAGGTGCCCTCAGCTTTCCATTCCTGCAACAAAGATACCGTAGCCACCCATTGTCCGCCATTTGCGAGCAAGCAAATCATGGAGACCTGACGAAGATCTCGATGAAATAGATACGTCCAGGTGAAGATGGTAAAGGATGGTGGAGGCCCTTCTGAGGTCATGGGGAGGGGTTTAGAAGGTGTTATAGAAGGTTTTGTAGAATGTTACACCAAGGTCCTCACTAAAGATTGCTAAAGATCAAGGTTTGTGATCGTGGGGACATGGTGTAAGTCACGCGCAGATGGTCGATGCAGATGCCATAGGTCTCCATCCCCAGCAGTTGTGGGGTGTCATGACATCTCATGACCCACAGCCATATCAGCCATGGGCAAGGAGGTTCACCACGGATATTTATAGATATGGATGTGACCATGTGCAATCCGTGCTTTGCTTAAGCTTTGACTCTGCGGGCTGATTTAGTCGGAGGCTCCAGATTTACCAGCTGCGGTAAGCTGGCAGCTGATAATGCAGTCATTTGCAGTAGCAGGTTGCTTTCACATGGCCGCAAAAACAAAAGAAGATGAGAAATCAAGAGGAATATTCAAGGCATCTCAAAGGCTTGGGGAGCAACAGGGGGGCCCACTTGCACGCCGATGGATCTGGCCAGGTGGAATCATGCATGGAAACGCTATGCCTCGAGGGTCCAAGACCCATGGAGGTGATAGAGTGCCACCTGGCACGTGCGTGTTGCAGAAAAAGATTAGACATGGAGCCATTGAGGGTGATGACACCGGCGAAATCGGAGGAGGAAGCTTCACCTTGTTGTGAGGTCAAGTTGAGTGCAAGAGGGTCGCGTCTCATATACCCTTTTGGGGAACCCCCCCGCCAGTATGATGTTGCGATTCCACGGACAGTTATATATATATATATAAATATAAATCAGACCCAAAAAACTGGCGGGGAACACTGTTTGCGCGACAAAATAACTTAGCGGGAAGAACAAGAAAAATGCATTTCCCAGAAGAACTCTGATCACTTGCTGGATCTTGGTGTAATAAGTAAGAGCTCCATGAATTTCGGATCCGAGTCGCCAGAACTGAACCGCATGGACAGGTTCATTTGGTGGATGATAACCCATTTGCAATAACACGCATATATCTGAGACTCCTTAGAGCTAGCACTTGCACAGAGGCAGCATGGCTTATCCCCAAAGGTATGCAAAGGTCATTCAACCGCAACTACACAACTTGACTGGTATGTATGTACAAAAAATGCATTTGGTGTGGGTAAGGATTCATGCTGCACAGATCCATTCATACACAAAACAAACACATATACCATATACCCCATAGGACTATTGGCTATGAGGATGTGATGAAATGGAGTGATCTAGGCACCCAAGTGCTGCATCCTTCGTAGTCAATCCTAGTCCCTGGTGTTCCATCCCTTTCAGCCCTTTGACAGGTCAGCTCATTGCTCGTCAGCTTCTGTTTGGAAAAGCCCGGCGACTTCGAGGGGGTTAGGGGCAAAAAGCCTGTGAAGCCAATGAGACCAAGCCTTGAGCCATTCAGACGGCTCCAGGTATGGTGAACAGCTGGGGCTTTTTGCTGGCGGCTTTCTTTCAGGGGTGAACGGTAGATTTGAGATTGGACGGGACACTTCACGAACCAATGGACGTAGCCATGAATGAGGGTTTTGGCCAAAGCGCATTGGGCTGTTTTGGGGGGTGACGAAGCACTGTTCGCCAAGCGATGTGTGGAGGAACGAGTTTGGCAGTCGCAGAGCTGGTCCAAAGATATGGCCATCCGGCACCAATTCAGGTTTCCTCAAGTCAAGGCTCGTCACCCGCTTTGCGATCCGTTTAGATGATTCCAAGGATGAACTGGAGATGAATAATCGGCTAACAGCAACAATAGCGTGGAGTGATAGGCTGGAGTAAATCACCCAACTACCTACAACATCTGGCCCCCGACATAAACTGGCTAGAAAGAGAGTTCCCAAGCATTTCAGAGTGGATTTGCTCTTCAGTTCGTTGTGGGGTCACTGGAGTCCTTGGTTTCTGTTAGTAACTGGACTTGAACATCAATCACCCCATCAGACATTTGGATTCCTCCCGCTTTTTTTCGACGACCGATCCAACGCGGTTCACACGGAGCAGGAAGAATCAGGAAGAGAGTTTGGCACGTCGAACGGAGTGTGATTAAAGAACTGTAAAGGACACCGATCAGATTTGAGTTGTTTGTTTGACAACTGTTGAGAAAAAAACAGAACCAACCGTAACCAACCCATACAAAAAGCCTTACAAAACCACAGAATCCTTCACGAGACCACATGGATGTTCAGATGACCCATCGTCACGCTGTTGAGACCCTTCAGCACTACGGAGCGCCTGCGCTGTGCGCCCATGTCGGCCTTCACGGCCGCAGAGCTTGCACGCTATGATGGCGAAGCAAAGCATGAGATCTACATCAGCTTCAATGGCAAGGCTCGGAATTCTTGACCGGGACAGGCGACCAAAGGGGGAACAAGAAGCTACTAGGAGCAAAGGGCATCGCTACTAGGAGCAAGGACGCTACTAGGGGCTCCTGGCCTTACTACTAGGAACAAGAAGCTATAGGAGTCTTCAGCACCAAAGTTGTTTCAGACACGGCTGAGACACGGCTCAAAACGGCTGAGAAAGCCCAAGCCTTGCAGACTCGACAGTCCGCCACCGAGGTCTACGATGTGAGCCACCGGAGGGATCTGTATGGGAAGCAGCCTGGCTTGGGACTGGTACTGGCATTGACGTATTTGCCCAACACCCTCCCAAAAGATAGCATAGCCCCGACCTTTTCATGGTAGAGAAGAAGCAACTTCTGTTCATTCTTTGCCACCTTTGGTTGGCCTAAACTCGTTGGCTGGCTGCCTGGCTGCTGGCGTGTAGTTTGGAGGGGGCTGGGGGGATCTAAGAAGCTGCAACCATCCAGATCTCTAAAGGGAGCAGAGCAGGGACTTCCCCTAAGGGGCTTTAAGAGTCTTAACCACTTCTAGTGAGTTGCTTCCTCCTTGACTCACTCTTTTACTTCCAGCACCTGTTTTGTGTGTGTACAGCTGTATTTCTTTACTTTAAATGGCATTTGTTCAATACGGATGTTACATAATGTGCTGGCAGAATAAAGTGCAATACAGGTAATGAATTCGAGTGATACTTGTGTGTGTGTGTTGCATCTTTTTCTTGAAACGAGGTCCTTAATCTAAATGAGGCTTGCCGATTATTTAACATATTTGTCCAGAGGCCCAGTCTGCTGAGGTCGCCCCCGGGACCCTATCATGCACTAGCTGGCCACGAATGCCGGGATGCTCAGTGGGCCGTGTGCTCCGGGCGGAGATATGCGGATGGAGTGACCAGTGCTTTCTCGGTGAATCTGCGCATAGATCATATAGTGACATACCTGTACAGTCAGTAAAATCAAGTGATGAATTTATGCATAGGCAGTGCGAGTCGTTGTTGACAAGTAGTGGTCAAAGTGAACCCATGTGCCAGCTTCTGCAAGAAATTGATATATATATATATAGTGCTATATATATATTATGATATACCTATATATGTTGTTTGGTTTGGGTTGGCCCGCTTCCTTCGGAATGTCACGGGGGTTCGTGGGGCCGGCCACGGCCATCTCCAATAGGTTCCGAAAACATCCGGTTCTGTCCATTACTCATATATGAAGAATTATGAAGAATCGTTTTGAGGTGGGCCTTCCTTGGAAAGCAGCCCCACAAGCAATTCACACATACGATGGATCATCCAGTGCGCGCACACAACAACCACTGGCTATTCATTCCAGCTTTCATGTGTCAGGTGCCCGGTCGCTCTCCACGATGTCTGTGGAGCTTTGCGATGTGGGGCGGCGGGACTTGGAGGATTTGACGACGTTGACGCGGAAGCTTGAGCAGCTGGGCTTGGGAGGATGGAGGGCAGAGTGAGGGACAGAAAGCCAGGTAGAAGACTTGAACTGGTGTTTGTTTGTGCGTCAGTGTCTTTTGTCAAGTCCTGCGAGCCCAGTAAAGTCTTACAGTCTTGACTGTTCCTTCTAGAAATCCATAATCCCGAGCAAGGATTGGGCCTAAGTGTTCTCAAGAGTAGTTTGAAGAGACAAATCTCGACAAGACCATACCTTCAAGTAGTTGTAGGGCTACAATTCCTATCCCATCCGCCTTGGAAGGTGTGCCCGTAAGATAGTGTGTGCCCTCGGTCTGGAAGTCTAAATACTCGATGCCGACGAGGCCTTTGACTCTTTGACATGCAAAAAAGTCAGGTGAGTCTCCGCTGGACACCATGTTCTTTCAGTGTAACCGCTGTTCCCTGCTGATACCAAAGCGAGGAGCTATGCAGCTGGCCTTAGATCAATTCCTCACCCAGCATGGAGCAAAGCAAGAAGCAACGAACAAGTATGAAGGAGTTGTTTGGAGTTGTTCCTTTTTTGGATGGTCTTGGAGTCATATGAGCAAGTTAGATATAGTTTGGGTCTGTCCCATTACCTGTAACAGTCAGTTAACAATTATCACTGTTTTGGACAAGGCCTCTACTAACAATCATCATCCACGGTTACAGGTAATGAGATAGACCCAAGATATAGTATATTGTATAGTCGAACAGTGTCAATTGTGTTACTTAAAGGTGCCGAGCATGTACTCCAAAGTGCCACCTCCCTCAGGCAGGTAATGTCACCCAGCGAGGCTGGGATATGGCGGGATGCGGCAAGTGGCTGAAAGTAGCTGTGTACCATGTGTGTGCTATACTACCATATACTGAATCAGACTCTTACGGCATTCTCACTACGCAACAGGGTTTTTGCTCCCAAGCTTCTAGTAGCTTCTTGTTCCTAGTAGTACGGCCAGGAGCCCCTAGTAGCGTCCTTGCTCCTTAATGCGTGGCATAAGTCTCCGAAGAGACTTCATGGATTCTTCAAGAACCCGGCTGGCGTTCTTCCGGTCCCACTCTTCGGACCGCGGCCGTCTTCAGCGGGTCTTCGGTCCACCTGCCACCGCGCAGGTGCGACAGGCGGTGGACAAGGCCTTTAAAGACTGGGAGCGGCACTTCAGCGAGAAGTACACGGCGGTAGGCGCGAGGGAGAGATATGTCCAGAGGGTTAGTGCATGACACTGGCCGCGTGGAAAGACACACATTGTCGATTGAGTAGGAAGGGGTAGCAGTGGCTTGTCTCTTGTGAACTGCCTCAAGTTGGAAGCCCGCACAGGTTCCTGCGAGACGGATGGATCAGTAAACCCAGTGGTCAGCCAAGGACGGAGGGACCTGTAGCTCGGGGAGTCGTGATTGCTGTAGGGTCTTCGCCTGTCACCTAAACCTAAACTTGATGGCTCGAGTTCAATTTGTTTACCATGAAGCATGCATGAAACTGGGTTTTCTACAAGATTAACATTGAACATCGGGGTTGTTTGGCTTCCTTTGCGCTGCTAGACTTTCTTGAGCAATGCCATGCACCACTAGGATACATGGTTTTGCTTCTTGAAGGCAACCTTCCCCTGCAAAACATTGCAAAACACTTGTGGTACCTCATTCGTTCTCCAAACGGGTGATAATGGACCGTCCACAGTGGCCACACGAAACGGGCTTCCTAATTCGACCACGACTGATCCACATAAATGATGGTGCCAGAACATGCCAGAACTGGCACGAAGAAGAAGTATATTCCTCCTGAAGTAGTGTGTGTAGACGTATATTTGGGTCACTGTCTAGTGTCTAGAACTATAAACTGTGATTTGATTTTATTTGGGCGCGATCGCATTTTCGCCTAGAGGATATGCCATGCGGCATCCTGCTTTCCACAAGGAGGCCACAGAACCGTCTCGCAACCAATCGCAACCAAACCCTCAGACTGCCTTGAAGCGCTCAAACTGTTGCAGCCTGCTGTTGCCAAACTTGCAAGGGAATAGTAGATCAATTGTGCTTCTTCATAATCATTTGATCATTAGACCATGAGCCCGCAATATTTAGGCATATTTAGACAAGTTCCTGATCAAGCTTCTCCACTGCTCCCAGCCGCACTGGCCACCTTCTTGGCAGCTCCTTGCCGCAGAGGTGGAGCTCAGCGAAGAGGACTTTGTCGAAAGCCCCCTGGAGCTGATCTCGCGAAAGCCCAAGATCTTCCTCCAGCCACCTGGCCACGTGCGATGGAAGCTTGAGGAGGCTCGATTCAGAAGCCACTGATTTACAGTGGGGCCTCCAATAAGTTACAAATATTTGGATATGATTAGAACAGTGCATTTCCTTTTGAAGATGTATTGGACTTCGCTCTTGGGTGTTTTGCAGGGTTTTGTTCTCCCATGCAATGCAACCGAAGAAATGGATGTGCATCAAACTAGTGTAAGAAATTCACTGCTCAGAATCCTTCCCCATTTTTGTGGATCATTGTGCGTGTATACAATGGGTCCACAGTTCCACCCATATCCTGTTAGATGCGGCAGTTTCTCTAACATGTTACCGTAGTTGATGTGGATAGGTTCATGAAAGTTTCTTGCTTGTGGTGACGCTTTTGTTGACTTTTTGATACTTTTGGTTTGCTTCAAGGGTGAAACACCCACCTCAGCATTGCATGGAAGTTGCTGTCACAGACTGGACAAGCACACCCCACAGAAACATTAGATCATTCGGAACCTCTGGGGGTTCGAATACTTTTGTGAAGTTGCATGTCAATGACCTCATGGTGTCAATACATATTTCAACCACTTCCCAATGGTAGGTTCAAGCTTGACAAACCGCTTAACGCGTCCCCCCTGATGCGTTAAGGCGGAAGTTTCTCAGCCCAGCCGAGTGTCGAATGCTCATTGAGATGAAGCTTGGCAAAATAAGTAAATCTATAGAGAAGTGTCTCAGTTGCTTCAAACCTTCATCGAACCCATGCATGGATAGAGGATGTCATGTTGATGGTTTACAATTCTGGTATTTGTTGGAAGCCATATTCCATACATGATGATCATGGATGTCGTTTTCATGTATCAAAGGCAAAGGGGTTGTTTTTCCCCCCTTGGATCGCTGAGGATTCTGCAGCGCAAAGAGCGGAGCAATTTCCAGACGAAGCTCCGAGCGCCGCTGGAGCTGGAGGATGCTCGCTGGAGCCCGGAGCAGTGCCCACCCTGGAGGAGTGAGGAATGATCAGGTTGGATGACCTTTGTTACTACAGTAGTAGCGTCCTTGCTCCTTGTAGCGATGCCCTTTGTTCCTATTAGCGTTCTTGCTACTAGTAAGTTGCACGTTTACTTTAACTACAGTAATACTTTGTGATCTACAAGTTGCTACAAGTGCAACGTCGCTAGATTGGATCAATGACATGAGGCTTCCAATTTTAGTTGCTTTCTGTGACATGTGTATTCCGAATTCGCTGGGCCGCCCCCAGCGGCTGAACCGAGGCGGGCGCTGATTTTGAAGATTGAGGAGAAGGTCGCGGAGGTCAGCGGAGGGCCGATCCATCCGGATGAGACGGCGCTGGTGGGTACCTGGGATGGAATTTGGTCCCACGATGTCCCACGCTTGGTCGGAGAACTCGAAGGGACACCAAATTGTGTTTCACACGGGCTGCAAGAGAGAACTGCAGAACATGCATGTAAAAAGATATATATATAGTGTAAACTGATTTTATACAGTATAGGTTTTGTGAAACATGGGCCATGGCGCCTTCCATGATCCGTAGAGAGCCTGAGAAAAATTGAGAGAGATAGAGTGAGAGTAGATGATTTACAGTTCTCCTCGGAGATTGCCCAAGTTGCAGGATCTAAATCTAAAGGGGCTCGTTTTCTGCGTCACATCCAAGGTACGCTGACGCCGCCCCAGGCTCAGGCACGATGTGCATCAAAATCCTCTGCTCATTCCTATTCTATTGCAAACCCTTTTTCACGAGCTGAACTGAAAGAGGTTTGCCGCAATTCTGGCAGCTGTAGTCATTGATTTCTACAGGTGCCAAGTGTGTAGAGCTCCGTGAAAAGAGCTTCTGTAGCATGTTTCTTTTTTCATAGGGGCCAGCTGTAGGCAAAGAAGGCGTCAAAGCCTTGAGCTTCATCCAAGCTTCATGCTACATAGACCCTGACATGTTGATATCAGGTCAAGATGGTGGAGACAACTAACCAGTTGATCTTGGACTCATGTCAACGAAACGACATGGATCTAAACGTAACGTGATATAAGAACAGTTGGGGACATTTTCCACGACATTTCGCGGGGCTCGGCCAGGCCTCACAGGGTGGCGTGACTGGGCATTTGGGACTTCATGTCAGCCTCTCAGTGGGATCAAGCCAGATGGGTGTCACAGGAGATATTTTCAAGCGATGCAAAGATCATCAAACCCTATAATGACCAGAGTTCGCAAGCCCTTCCAGAGGTGATGTCCGTCCAAGAGGGAGACCATGAACATGCATGTTATGAAAGAGGGTCAATCTTTACAGAAACAGGTGCTATTTATATAGATATTCACTGGAATTGCAAGTGCACGAAGACTCGTCTCTGCCTGCCTACAGGTCGATACCAATGCAGCGCACTGGCGCTTTTGTACCGCACTTTGGATGCAGCATGTGATCTGCTGGGGAGAGGTGGGCAATGTTCATAAGCATCAAAGTGTCCAGTCGACCCAGAACACCGTGCATTGTAGAGTCTATAGAGTTTTGTACCTGAACACGAGCACACGAAGAGCATACGAGAGAGAGAGAGAGGGGGAGCGCTTCCAAGTGTTTCGGGAGTCTTCAGGCAGGGCTGCCGCGCTACCTGAACCTGTGGTTGGGTTTGGAGAATTTGAGACTCCTGAGTTCTTGTAGCTAAATGCCAAGCCACCCGTTTTGAAGCAAGGTGTTTCTAACTCCTGATGAATTCGTTAGACACCGGATGAGGAGTTAGTTTGTTGTTTAATTGCACTTTTAGTCGTGCAAACTCCATCTTTGAAGAAGCTGGTGGTGCCGCAGAAGAATGGACAGGGGATGACAGGGCCCAGTTCATTCAAAGGGTGTGCCTTGGCCTGTCGCACCCAAAATTTCAAACATATTTCATCAGCTGGTCACAAAACGTTCACGATCAATAAGTACATTAACTGCAGGATCCCTTTTTGGGGGGACCTCACGGCCCTTGCACGCAAGCAGCAATCGCCTCACATCTTCGTGCCACCGGGATAAGAGTCTTTGGTTGACTGATTTCATGCATGAATCGTAATTCATTTCGGGTCATGCTTGCAAAAACTGGTGAGTCAATGGCTTACTGTACTAGTTTATCTATGTTTATCTCACCGTCCACCAGTGGAAGGGCTGTTGAGGGGCAGGAGTTGAATGCAAGTGACCTGTGGGACCTCAAAGCCCTCAAGATTTCAAAGATTCCTTTGCCCGAATTCCACCCCCCCCAAAAAAAAAAAAAAACTGAATCCAGTTCAGTTCAGAGCGCCTGGAGGAGTCCAGCTAAAACCCACTCAGCAAGGCCATCATCTACCTCTCCAGCCTGGGTGACGGCCTTTGTGGGGGTGAAACCGTTTTTCCCGCTGCGCTGCACCTCGAGAACGAAGGTCAGGTACCGGGGGGGAATAGTGGAGTGGGGCGCCTGAGATACTTCAGGGAGGTATTTATTTTTGGAGTTTTTTTAGGTTCTTTTTTGATTTTTTTTGTTTTTCGTGGCTTCTGGCTTCTGGCTTCTGTGGCTTCTGGCTTCTGTGGCTTCTGGCTTTTGTGGCTTTTGGCTTTTTGGCCTATCCATCTATCTGTCTATACCTATCTATTTATCTATCTATCTTTCTTTCTTTCTTTTGGCAGCTGTTCTCCTTTCTCTTTTTGTATTTGCTTTTCCTGTTGTTTTCGATGCAGAGACGAAACCAAACAAGGAAGCAAGCAAGCAAGCAAGCACGAGCTGCTCACCTTTGGATCTGGTGTGCTGCTGGGGGGGGGGC
>CAXAMN010028839.1:69978-110005 GCA_963970005.1 Durusdinium trenchii
GAAATCTGCACTTCATCCCCGACACCCGCGCCTGCCACGAAATCAATAGTTTAAGGTGAACTCCCCTTTGCAAAACTTTCTAACCAAGCAAATATGCCTCCTCTATCTATCTAATCTAATCTAATCTATCTATCTATCTATTTATCTTTCTATCTTTCTATCTTTCTGCAGTTCAACATCCACAAAGTACTGCACCTGCCACGAAATCTGCACTTCAAGGTCCACAAAGTCTTGCGCCTGCCACGAAATCTGCACTCCAAGGCCCACAAAGTCCTGCACCTGCCACCAACTCTACACTTCCACACGCACAAAGTCCTGCATCTGCCACGAAATCTGCACTTCAAGGTCCACAAAGTCCTGCGCCTGCCACAAAATCTGCACTCCAAGGGCCACAAAGTACTACACCTGCCACGAAATCTGCACTTCAAGGCCCACAAAAAGTCCTGCGCCTGCCACAAACTCCGCACTCCAAGGCCCACAAAGTCCTGCACCTGCCACGAAATGTGCCTTGCAAGGTCCACAAAGTACTGCACCTGCCACGAAACACGAAAAACAAAACAAATCAAAAAAAACACGAAAAAAATTCCAGAAATAAATTTGCAACCATACTTCAGGGATCTTGAGGATTACTTTTGCTTAAGCTGGACAATCCAGTGCTGTTGTGTTTAGCTAGGGCCTGGGTGTGAAGTATGGTTTCCCTCAAAGTCTAGGAATATCATGAACATCAAGGAACCAAATCAATTAAGCCTGAACCCTTTGCGTCCAAGCCTGAGAAGCTACTAGGTACTGTAGTAGCTCAGTAGCTACTTAGTAGATCTTAGTACTGTAACTAAAACCTGCTCTACCCCCCACCTTAAAACAAACGATGTTCTTTGTCCTTAAAGTTTCTATTGTTGTTTCTCTCTGTGGCTCGCCCGTGTTTGATCGCAGCTCTAAAGATCCCAGGAGTCACACATGGTGAAGGGACACGCCATCCCAAAACACCTTCTTTTGGCCAACCAGAATGCATATATATATATATATAAATGAGCATGAGGGAATGTGCAGGTTAAACAGTTAGTTTGGAAGGGTTTCATCGCCATCCTCGAGCGGCCGAAGTCATGGCCTCTCGGCCTCAGTTCAGGACCTCCAAGTGAGCTGGAGGAACGGGCCATTGAGGCAGTTGGGGGGGATGAAAACGCGCGAGGAGCGGACGTGAGCTATTGATTTGCTGAAAACTCCTCCATGTGGGTTAGGTTTTCCCGTCTTTGACTGCAGGTTGGACAAAGGTGTTGTCACTAAGAGTTCAGATGTGAACACTGAGCCCTTCACAGGCGCATGCGTGTTGCCCCGCACAAGATCCCTGATTGGGGGCTGTTTGACAAATAGGCCTGATGACATTGAACAAAAATAGCTAACCACACTGAGACTCCAGAATGGAACCTTAGATTCGACCGCAGGCTGCGGGAGAGCTCTTGGATCTCAATCTCGACCACACCGACAAGGTGCTGGGTGGTCCTACGAGCCGGTGCCGAGTCCCAACATGCCCCAACAAGAAGCCGGAGAAGGATGAGAAGGGACCCCAAGCTTCATCAAACGTCATAAGCAGGATGGCATTTGGAAGGTGGACCTGCTTTCATTGTACCATTGTGTATTTGTTTGTTTTAGACTGCTACTCTATGCAAGGATGACGAAGGACAAAAGCAGTGGTGGCATCGGAACGGTGCAGTCAGCATCTCGCACCAGAGTCTTTCCAAAATTGACTGTTGTACCCTTGCAACATGTTCAATGAGCAAGTCATTTTGGTTGGACACGCCACCAACCAACAATGATAATGACAATGCATGACCCCTTAAATGATAAGGCTTTCCACCGTGGCAGCCAACTCTGTTCCTACTGTAACTCCAAGCAGTTGAGTTGGTAGCTTCACCTTGGCGCTCTACCCAGCGGCTGTGCCCCGTCCCCCTGGAGGCTTTGAACCTCTCGGAAGATCCAGCGGCCAACCCGGACAAAGCAGTACCTGGGTCGCAGTGATGGTGAGGAGAGTGCTTTTGGATGAGGATCATCCGTGAAAGTCGCTCATACTCATATCCAAGCAAACGCCATTTGCTTTCAGGGGCATCGCCTTCGTGTCAGTGAGTCGGAGTGTAACTAGCTGATCCCCCTTCCCACCATCTCCCATACGGACAAGCACCATCGTGAATCGTGGGCACATTCTGAGTTTGTCGCATTTGGTGCGGACACCGCAAGGCTTTTGGAAGAACGATGGCTCGCATCAGGATGTTTCTTCGCCCCATAGACTCCTCCCAAGAAAAGGGGCTGGGCAGTTGCAAGAGCTTCTACTTCTATACATACTCTAAGGTTTTGAGTCTTTTAGGCAGCGCTTGCAGGTCATGGACATCGCTGTGGATAAAGCTTCATCAGGGCATTGCATCAACCCCCACGTGAGTAGAGTCTGGCGTGCCTGCCTGCTCCTGTACAACCCTGAGAACTGAGAACAAGATTTGTTGGACCCAAAGCAAGTGGAACAAGAGAGAAAAGCATCCATGGTGCAGATGGTCCAGATGGTGCATTTCAGAATAGTGGAGTGGACACATCCCAGAGGATTTGAGACCCTGCACGTGCACAATTACAATAACTGGAATGTTGGGATAACATAACTATACAGATCTAGCAAGATGCTATTATATAGTAGCTTTCTGTTACTAGTAGCGATGGCCTCCAACCTACTAGCGATGGCCTCCACCAAGTAGCTTCTGAGTTATACAGAATATGGACCCTCGACGTGCCACTTTTGTAACCAACTTCCTTCCGAAAGCTCGACGCCCTGAGGACCGTGCCTCCCGCGCTGCCCGCGAGCTCCTCGCCCGCGCAGACGCCGCGGAGCCCACAGGGCTTCGGGCAGCTCGGTTTGGCCAGATGGGCTAGGAGAAGAACACATTTTTTGTGTTTGCAAAGTGACCAGTTACCTTTTTGATGTGATCTTGCAATTGTCAATTTTGGTGTGTGCTTTTACTGTGGCCCTTTCTTTATGTGTGATCCTTGTTTCATTGTTTAGTGCAATTTGAGATGTCATGAGTAGGGTCCTGGCACCACCCCCGCAACACTAACCGCTTGACTGGTCTTGACAAACATCAAGTCGCGGGGTGGTTCGGGCCCTTTATGGGAATGTGAGGTTGGTCATGGGTGATGATCAACGAGCCAGCTGAGGTTAAGTTGGGTTAAGGTCCGTGTGGTGGGATTGTACTGACCTCATCGGCGGTGCAAGGAGATGTAGGTCGGATTGATGTGGCAAGTCACCGGAGCCATGATAGCAACACTCACAGCCCATCTATCCACGGTCCGACAGTGCACGAGAGAAAGCATCCGAAGACTCTTTGCTTGGAAAACTTGTTGTTTGCTTGGTCATCAACAAAGCTCTGAAAGGTACAGCCGCAACAAGGATCCATGTGCGTCTTCTGGACGAGACAGGCAGCACACCCAGTGGGAATTCAAACGTGCAATGCATGATGCATGATGCATTCCCTACACATTCCCCAGGCTTCCCAGGTGTTCCCACATACTGGTAGTGCTTTGTTTGTTCTTCCTCCACCACTCAGGACGATGGTGAGATTGACCGCTTTTCCTGGCATGGAGGCAGGTTAGTTTTCTGTTGAACCAGGAAGTAGGTTGAGTTTAATATAGTTTGGTGGCCCAAGAAATCTGGGACTTTGCCTGCAAAAGTGAAAGAAAGAAGACCAGTGGAAGTGGAATCACTTGGGTGAATTGGTATAAGCACTTATGGTTGGGTTTTTGCTCCAGTGTTCAGCCTTTTTGGCAAGCGTTGGCGTCGGCCGCATCCAGCTGGCCCGTGAGGCGCACCTTTGCAGGCTTTGAATGGTCAGAGCTCCTTTCGCTGCATTGCCTTGTTTGAGAAACACCATTGGTAGGTTGAATGTCCAAAAACATCCTGGGAATTGTTTCTGCCATGGCGCTCCTCCTGTGTGAGGACCACAAATCACGAGTTTAACAGAATGGAAGAATCCGAGGTTCAGAGCGCAAGACCGACATTTTCGGGTGGAAGTGGACCCTGCAAAAGTTCAAAGAAGTCCCCTTATCTGCCAGCTGCTTGGCGGATCTGAGAGTTGGCTTGCTGAAGCGTTTGATTTACATAGTTCCAAGTTTGATGTCGCATGTACAATCCTTTGTTGATATTCACGTGCCAGAAGCCAGAACGCCCCGAAAGTCATGCGGCCTTTGTTGGGTGTCACCGTTTCGGTTCATTTTGATACTGTAGGTCTGGACTACGGTGACTAGGACTTCACCTGAACATTTAAGTGCAACAGACCACCTAAGGACCCACGGTTGACGTAAGAAATCCTGCACCACTCCCATTCAATGGTAGGTCATGCCGGTCATGCAGGCAGATGGCGCAGGATTCTCGTCAATTGGACCTTTGCAAGCTTTGATGCCGGACCAAGCACTATTTAAAAGGGGGCGCGAGGGTGTAATATGCAGCCATCTTCACAAAAGTGGTGTAGTTTCCATCAACAGTAGTACGCGTGCGATGCTCCAACGAACTGGTCGGATCCGTACGCACAAATACAGGATAATACAGGTGACAATTGGAAAACTTGATTTGAGATATGTTAAGGTGAGATTGTTTCCTCCGCAATCCGGAAACATACGAATTACTTTCGAGAAAGTTGCTGAAGCATGGTCAAGCTTCATTGGATTAAAACCCAACTGCACAGCCTGTCCAACTGTCCAGGTGCTTGCCTCTCCGTGTCCTGCTTCGTTTGTTTGTTCCACAGCTCGGCTGGTGTTTGTGAGTGGTTTCAACAACAATCAGGAGCCGACGCCGCTGCATTAGCGGACTTCATCCGACCTACGCGACGTGCAAAACAGGAAACCAAAATATATTACGATATATATTTAGATATATTTATATAGTTTTACCGATAATTGAATGGAATTGATTATATCCTACAAGCAGTAGGCTTAAGTCGTATCATCCTCTTGAAAGTCGTATCGCAGAGCTGTGCGCTAGGCAAAGTGATAGATTTTAATGTTCAGACATGTTCTGAATTTTGTTTGTACTAGTGTTTTGGGATTGTACGCTGGGATTTAGTGTGGTTTTCTCATCAGATGCTAATTAGGTGTCCTTGCATGCTCGGTTTATTGGCTTTTGTGCAGGCTGCATGATTGCATATACATGTCCCATATGATGTTTTCATATCCTCTATTTGATGAATAATAGGAATTTAGAGCCTAAGTCTTTTTAAGAATGCCAATTGTGTTGCGTAATTAATCTTGAAGACAAGACAACATACCTTCTCTTGTGATGACAAAAAATATATAAATATATATATAATACTATATATATTTAATTGTATATTGGCATTAATATATAAATATATGTTTAATAATTTTTTATATAATTTTGAAACAAATAATAATTGAAAATTATATATTAAATAATTTTAATTTTATATTATATAATAATATATAATATAATTGTTTATTATTTATAAATTATATTAATCGAAAATATAATATATTGACGAATTGATTTTAAAATAATTAATATTAAAATAATATAATTAAATATATATTAAAGATTTTATTAATTTCTATAAATATATATTTAAATATTAAATATATGTTATTGTTTTTTTATAAAAATATATAATATAATTTTTAATTGGAAAATTAAATATAATGAATATATTTCTATATATATTATTTTATTTATATATATATATTGAGAAAAATTTATGATAAAGAAAGGATTTAGATTATTATTTCGTGCGGGTATATGGGGCTAAAATATTATATTTTGCATTTACAACGAAATTTAAAAAATATTGCATACCGTACGAAATTAATATATCGAGGATATTAAAATGAGGTTTATTAAATATTAAATTATTATGAAATTTGTATTTCGAGGCTTACCAAATGTTATACCTGCTACGAAATTTGCATTTCGAGATTTATTAATCGCTGAGGCTTACCAAATATAATGTTTACCACAAAATCTATAAGTACCAAAAAAAATCACGATTTATTATCCCTTTTATGAAATCTTAATTCCTCGACAATTATTATTATATCCAAAATATTATACCGACCACGAAAATTATATATTGAAATTAACTAATTCCAATTCCTTGTATTTATCAAGAAAAATCGATTTGGCCGAGATCGTAAACGCCTAAGGCACCCACCTTAGACCCCTTAAATCGACGAGCCTTCGCAATCGAAATGCATATAGATGATATCGAGAAATATAAATATATTATAACGAATTATAATCCTCGATACCCAAATTTCGTAATAAATATAATATTTAATACCCCTCGAAATAGAAATTTCGTAACAAATGAATTATACAAAAATTTTCGAAATACAAATTTCATATTAATCATAATATTTTAGATTACGTAATAAATATAATATTTAATAGACCTCGAATTTCGGTAATAAATCCAAATTTTTATAATTTTCGAAATATAATATCGATATTAATATAGCAAATAATAGAATTAAAAATACAAATTTCATTAAACATACAATATTTAATACAAATTTCGAAATAAATTCCCATTTATTATCCAATATTCATTTGTATTCGCATTCATATTCATTAATTTTCTATTATATTCCTTTTCATCCATCCTCATTCCCATTCTTATTCATTTATAAACACACTCACTCACCCACACTCTCCCACTCTCCCTCACACTCACTCTCACCCACACTCACTCGCACTCACTCTTACTCACCCACACTCACTAACACCCACCTTCACTTCATCACCACTATCACCTCTCTGCACCCCAATAAATCTCTAGATTTTCCGCTCACAAACCTCACACACACTGTTTGGGGTCTCTTGCTGGGATAATATGTGTTTATCCTTTCCATCTATCTCTATATTTATTTTCTTTTTCTATTCCATACCGCCTTTCCTTTCCGTTAATCGATATTATTGGGATCATAGGGGAAATCGATAAATTTTATCGATAAAATCAATGTTAGGTCTCTCGCCTCGAAAGATAATGCATATTTATCCCCAATCGATACCGATCTCCCCGTTAAAAGAATAAATACAAAGACATAAATAAATTATATAATATTAAATTTCTAATTATTTAAATATATATAATTATTAGAAGATTTATTCCTTAATATATTGTAATCCTAATTATAAAATATAAATTTAATAAATAAAAATATTATTAATTAAGAATTTAATCGAAACAATTACCATAATATATTTAGATTAATATATATTCCTTTGTATTTAATCATTTTAGTATTTTAAATATTTCTAATATTTATTTATGCCATTAAATTAAAAATAATCATTATTTATGCCAATATTTTGCTATAAATTTTATATAAAATTTAAATATATATATATATTATAGAAATAATATATTTAAAAAATATATATATATTATCCTATTATTTTAAAATCCAAATATCGATATATCTTCATATATATATAAATAATGTATTATCGATTTTAATACTTGAGGCCAACGGGGGGGGCGAAAGCTAGCGCTCCAGAATGGGAAAATGGAGGGCAGCGAGGTAGGAAAAAACACGGCGCTCTTTTTGGAGGCAGGGATAAAGAGTCCTTTATATGTGGCTCTTTGCCCGGATCCTCCTACGAGAGAAGAAAAAAAAGAGAGGCGGAAAGACCAGAGACAGAGAGGAGAAAAAGAAAAAACGTAAGCGAGTGCGGCCGCAAGATACGCAACGCTAACCGCATGCCAAAGAGCGACGACAAAACGGAGTCGAACTTACGAAGAGGGAGGAGGGAAGGAGGGAAGGAAGATAGGAGGAAGACAAGGAAAAGGAAAGGGGAGGTGGGGAAAGGGGAGGTAAAGAGACCTAAAAAATCAGGGGTTAAGATTTTTACCCGATCAAAAAAAACCTTGTTATCGCAAGAGTAACTCCAGCTAGCTTCACTAGCTTTCGTAATATGTGACTCTTTACCCGAATCCTCCTGCGAAAGAAGAAAGAGAAGAAAGAGAAGAGAAACGGAAAGACGAGAAACAGAGAAGAGAGAGAAAGAGAGAGAAAAAGAGGAGAGAAAAATGAAAGAGATAAGAAAGATAAGAAAAAGATAAGAGAGACAGTAAGACAGTAAAAGAATGAAAGAGTGAGAGTGAAAGTGAGCGAGTGCGGCCGCAAAATACGCAACGCTAACCGCATGCCAAAGAGCGACGACAAAACGGAGTCGAACTTACGAAGAAAGAAGAGGGAAGGAAAGTAGGAAGAAGATAAGGAAGAAAAGAGGGGAACTGGGGTGGGGAGAGGGGAGGGGGGGAGAGGGGGGGGGGGGATAGGGGAGGGGGGGTCTTCGACCTGAAAAATCAGAGGTTAAGATTTGCACCCGGTCGAAAGAAACCTTGTTATCGCAAGAGTAATTCCATCTAGCTTCGCTAGCTTTCGTGATTTCTATATTTTTTTTTGACATTCTAATTTTAAAAAATCCATTATCCATATTAGAAAATATCAATTTTAAATAAATTCATATTTATATTATATTAAATATATATATATTTGTAAATAATCAATATCCAATCGAATATTATTCATATATATATATATAATATATGTTTATTAAATTTTCAATATTCTTCTGGTATCCAATATATATCCGATGATTTTGTTTGGATCTCGTGAAAGTGTCGAAATTGTTTTTCTTTGTAAATGTCCGTCGTGAGCAAATATAAGTCTTTAGTATCCCCCCTCCTCATGAAGAGATTTATTTTGATGTCTTTGGAATGTTCCTCATAAATAATTTTGTTCTTTGTGAATTTCCTCATGAAGAGATTCAAATCTTTGGAATCCCCCTCAGGAAGAGATTTAGTCTATGGGATATCTTCTCATGAAGAGATTTAATCTTGGTGATCTCTCCTGATTGATCATTCCCAAAAATTAAAATTTCAGATATTCTCCGAACAAGAAACATTCTGGGGGGGGCTATTGATCCACCGTTGACATTCAACAATTCAATATATTTATTATTGATGCATAAGTTCAAGCAACTCATTACAATATTTTTGGTCAACGATCAATTGACATCGTTTGAATGAAAACGAAATGTCACAATTGAACGTGATGGGACCTGGCCAGTGGCGCCGCATTCTTCACTCTTCCACAAAAAGCCGTAGCTCCCAAAGAGTCAAACAATTAAACATGGGACTGGAATATATGCAAATGTTTAGCTGCCAATCCAGCCAATATATGACTACTACATTGGGGTGGTTTCGGGGGCCAATGTAGGCCTGCGTTGGCGCGGCTCTTCCAGCCACCTGGGGTGGTGGCATCTTCATTCGAAGCGATGCACGGTTTTGGATGGCTTCGATGCACGGACAAGCACTCGGGCATGAAAAGGCCATGAGGAGAAATTGTATTTGAAGGGCCTGCAAGAAGAACTCAATGTTGTAGTCTTCCTGTCGGGCTCGACTTGGGCTCAAATGATCCGCAAATTTCCAAAAATATACAAACATGTTCTAATTTCATGATATTGTAATGTATAAAATCATGATCCATTCATCCATCCACATCCCATACCTGGTTCAGCACCACGGTCACCACACTCCCGTCAGGGTTCATGAAGCCAGTGGCCTACATGATCAGTCAGTGGCAAGTAGGTTGCAGCACGAAGGGCCAACTCGTCTTTGTAGTGGTTGATGCCGTAGAACTGTAGAGGCATACGCTGCATAGCAGCGTCGTAGCCCCTTTCGTAATGCCAAGAACATGTGAGGCACTCTCCTCAAGCCCTCTCATCTGTTCACGCTCCCACTGGTGGAACTTGCCTTCAGCTTGTCCCGATTGCTGGCGACCGCAATGCGCTGAGCTCCAGGTACAATGAAGCGCCTTAAGAAACCGCATCTTCACTCGCATCTTTCCGCAACTTCACCCAGCAGCTTTCTTTCTTCGAATCCCCTACACTGCAGGACAACTGCCAAGGAAGGGGCGAGAAGTGACCTATGTAGTAGAAGGATGAGAGGAAAACCAGCCGATCCTTGGGTTTCGATATGTTGAAGTTAAATTAATTGAGATTCCGATTAGTGTGTAAGCATGACAATCGGATCGTTAAACATTTCAATAATATGACTGAGCATGATTTTCTCTCTTGGTCCGGCTTTGCCCTTTGCTCTGGCTGTGTCGTAGATGACCGGCGCCTTGGGGAAGAAGATTTGAGACCGTGAAGCACAAAGAATCCGCTCGTAATCGTAAGGAATCAAAAATGGTTGAGACACAGTCTTCGTGTCTTGAAATGTCCCTGCAGAATCTGCACAGCCATCTCTTTCCTCAGCTTGCAGCTGAAACCAAGTTGTTCACATGATTTGGGCCGCCAGTCTCATCCTCACATGGCATTTCTCGAGGACACGCACCCTTCAACTCGTCAGTCAACTTTTGCACTGTCGGTCCAGTATCAAGTTCCAATCGATCCAGGCTTCGAGCCATCCCTCCAAATCCTGCAAACTCAATCAAGGATGGTCTGAGGAACTTTACCTTTAGTCCGGCTAGCTTGTATACATGAATGTGTCCCCAAGAACATTCAACCACAATGAACAAGACTTGGATTCTGATAGAGGAATTGCACTTTGCATGCTGTATGTATATATATAATATATAATACATATATGTATATATATGTATACACAAACACACACATACATATATATATATATACATACTTATTTTTATATAAGTCACACAGCATGTGTTTTTTAACAAACAATTCAATATATACATAACACGTATAACGTGCACTCTGTTAGCCTTAGTGTTGATTGACGGACTCTACCTGCAACCTTGACTGCGCCAGCTTCTCAAAAGGTGTGTATTCTTTTGCGCTCTCGTCAGTTGATGGACTTTGAACTCGACCAATTCTATCTCAACACAACATTTAAACAACGGCCATGCGCCCATACGGAAGAAACAGCCGCCCAAGATGACCCACAAACAGATTGAACGTCGAACCTTCGAAACTTAATCCAACTGCACCTGGATGATTGCTTCTGCATACCGCTCCCCAAGCTTCCAATCCCAAATGCGAGGACCAGACTCCTCCATTCCGGCAGGGTTCAGAATTCATGACAGGAAACCACAGCTCCAAGGCGCACAATGCAAACGGTGCAATGTTATTGCAAGAAAATTCATGTTGGCGTTTGGGTGACAGTTCATCCATCTGCGTTTGGAACCAAACCCACATGACCGTCCCATCTCCTGACATGCCTCAGTCATGATGATATGCTTCTCAGGCCACATCTCATGAACTTTCCGGACCTCGCACGACCACGACGTCAGAGCGAGCGTGGTATACGGATGCCTCGAAGAGGCTCATGCATTCTCGAAGAGGAGCATGCCTGCAAACAGCGTGACAGACTTAAATAGGCAATGGCCTCCAACCTACTAGCGATGGGCTGTAAAAGGCCAAGTTTAAGATGTTTTAGGGTCAGTTTGTTGTGCTCGTGGGGCTAACTAAAATTGGCCCAGGGCTGAATCTTATGAAACTTGATGTCCATTGAGGTCTATTGTCCAATGAAATGACTACACAGCTTAAACGAAAACAACGAACATTAAACGCAGCTTGGGACAAAGCCTTCACGCGCTGGCCAAAACTCATAGCGATTATCGCCATACCAATGATATCCTGTCCTCAAAAAGGCAAGTGAAAGATAGGCACAAATACATTCCCAAACTAGCGGCTTAATTCTTTCCACTTTGCAGCCATGAACAAACAGGCGCGAAACGCATTGAAAACGGCAAACGAACAAAACCATCCGAAAAGCAAAGAAACAAAGCAAGCGAAGCGAGTCAAGCAAGCAAGCAAGCGGGCGGGCGGGCAGGCAGGCAAGCAAGCAAGCAACCCAGCCACCCAAACATCAAAACATCAAAAAAGGCAACATGTCAATGCGGCAGACCCCACTGGCCGGACATGAGAAACAATGAGCAAAACACACTGAACAAGCAGAACAAACACCAGTTCACCAAGAAAACAAACTCTTCATGGAAGCACAAAAACATCAAAAACACGGCAATGGAAAAACACAACATATATAATATATCATATTATATGATATATGGTTGCTTGAAATGTGCTGTGCTATGCTGGTATTATTGTTTCTTGAAGGCAGTTTGTCTTAGTTTCGCAGAGTGAGTTTTTCAGAGTTGTCAAGTGCCCTGGGGTCGCTCAGTTCAAAACACGACTGTCGTGATCGCCCGTTCTCCCACAAAATGCATCATGCATTAATCCATCATTGTGAACAGCCCCTCGATGATGAGTCTCACTTGCACTTCTGAGTAGCAAACCCCCAAACAAATTTGGCGGCTTCTGGGTCGCTGAAAATGGTATGCCTTGGTGAAGCAGGACGTTACCCATAAATCGTATTAAGTCGTAGGCTCAGCCGGCTCAGGTAGCTGCGCTCGGGCAAACATATTGTCACCTTGGAACGCCAAGCGAGTGCAAATTCTGTTCACTGTGGCCCAGATTCGGTAACGTGCATGAATGCCCGTTCAAGCTCGCCAGTTTCTCTCTGAATACCATATTTGCTTTATCAGTCTTTATCCTCACCCATGTTTGACGCGCGGAACAGCGCATATAACATATAGCCTAATCATCAGCAAATACGAATGCAGCCACTGAATTCACATGAGCTCACCACACATACCTACACAAACAATGACAAAGCGCTGGATAAAAACGTCTTGCGAGTGTCTCACCAAGTGGCGGTTGTGGTCCCAAATTAACAGCTTCAAGTCCAAACCACTGGCCTGCCACGACTAGTTCACACGACTCATCATCACTATAAAATTGAAATCGGCAATGTCAAGCTATGTGCCAAAACATCTAAACAGGAAGCAGAAATCCACACCCAAACATGTACCCAAAGAGCTCAAACAACAACCCGGCAAAAAGTCGCAGAACTTTGTGCGGGACAGCACCTGGAGTGCAGGTCCCAGGTGATCACGAACAAAATCTCGTTCTTCTTCTGCAGTGTAAAGGCAATTCTCCCATGGTGTGGCCCTGAGCTGACCCCGGCTCTGAATGTTTTTTGTGCCAGAGTTTTCTCAATATGGCTTGCAAAGAAGCAATATGACCGCTTCTGCTCTTATCTATTCAATTGTGCGAGGTGTCTCTACAAAAGCAACTCCATGTCTGGCTTGGCAAGCCGTGGTTGATGCAAACCTAAATTCATCTCAATCTCAAACTGGTCCAAACCCATGCACATAGTCTGCATAATGATATATATATATAAAGTAATATCATATAACTTCAAGTGTGTATAACATATCACCGTCAAAGTGTGCTCTCCAGATATGTCCAAAGTACCTCCGGACTTTGGCAAATGATTGTGATCACATGAATGCTGCAAATCACACTGCTTCAGCAAACACAATCTGCACAACAATAATCCAGGTTATCGCACGCTCGGGGCTCATTTTGTACCTCAGGGGGGTGCAATAGGGCAGTGAGGCCGGAAAAGAAACGAGCCCCAACTTTCCATCGAAAGGTAACATTCAACATCCGTAAACTCAACATCAACCAGTAGCACCAAAAGCTTGGCTCCCAGGCAGTGAAGCCCCAGAGAGGGATTCCCTCTGCTGCGAGGGCTTCCGCAAAGTAAACGAAATGCTTGGCCCAAGAGCTCCTTTCAATCTCGAAAGTCCGTTCACAGTTGAGCACTTAGATGTTGCCTAACATAATGCGTCACTGACTTGCTCACATGCCTCATAAATAGTCAACACATTCTGCTGTTTCTGGATGCTGTCGCCGTGAAGTCTGGGCACGCCATTGCACGAAGTCTCCGTCCTAAACTGTGGCAGGAGGCTGCCACCATTTAGCATTTTCTGGGTGTCCTGGCCGGTGCTAAACACAAACTACAGTGACTACCACTGTAATTTCCGACAATGTGTGCAAGAATGCTAACAAGAATGCGGTCGCATGCCGCTTGAAGAGTGAAGGAATCACACAGTGCATTCAGCAGTCCAGCCACCTTTCAACCACATTTAGTTTCTTCAATGTAGGGGCTGAGACTTTCTGAACAAGGGTGAGAGAACGGGAAACAACATGAAACAACCATGAACAAATAAGCGGCTTGTGCATGTGCTCCTTCATCCACGCTGGAGGGCTCCAAGGCGAGGCAACAAGTTGAAGTGGCTTCGCAGCTGCCTTAGTGAGATTCAAACTCTCACACACAAAGCGCCTCCGGCTCCTACAGCTGCATCCTGGCTGGAGCAAACCCCCCAACATCCAAGCACATCACTTGAAATCGCGAGAGGCACTTGGCACACCGTTGTGGAATACAATCATAACAATAGCCGCCAGCCACAAGTTGAGCTTCCGACCACTTGTGCCTTGCGGACCATTGGCAAAATCGTTTGTCTGTACCTTTGGATGGTGAAACTCTTGAGCTCGGTATCCTCAGCTCGCAAAATGCAAGCTGGAGTTCGGCAAATGCTTGAAAATGACAGGGCACAAGGTAAGTCACTAAAATAGGACTGGAGCACATTGTGCATAATGAGCGCATCATCAAAATGAAAATGCAACATGCCGCAACATAATGAGCACCCACATCACAACAACAAGGCCATGCCGGAGATTGTTCACACACCCAGCAGCAGGACTGTGGCCCTGGCATTTTCACCGACGCAACTCCAGTTTCCCCTGCCCGTGGGCACTCATTGGTGACCTCTCCAGTCCAAACTGAACCTACCAGGAGCCCCTAGTAGCGTATTCGCTCCTAGTAGCGATGCCAGGAGCCCCTAGTAGCGTATTCTAAATGGAGCCCCAAGTCAAGTACCCTTTGTAAATGGTTTTCAGAACACCGAAGTTCCTTGCGCCTCGAAAAATCACAGGAGCCTCGGCTTTGATGGAATTATGATTTGCAACCCATGTGTTTCCGGAAGCAGCCACTGGAAAGTCAGTGCACTGCTGAACTCAAACTGCACTTGCAAGGGTCCAAGGGTCGCTTGTGCCAAGCGTTTGTACCATGAAACTAAACGTTGCAAGACTGCTTGGGAAAAGCAATCCTACGGACTTTTTGTTGAGGATGCCCTGCAAGAAAGCAGTTGAACTTCAGAATTTCTTAATGCCAAGTTTGGGGATCTTGATGTTGGATCTTCACTTTCTGTGCCGTTGAGCACTGTTTTGTGCCGATGTCACTTTGGTTGCTTTCTTCTGGTGGTTTTGGAGCTGAGTTTGACTCTGCATGTACTGTCGATACAGTGTCCAGTTTCAGGAAGTTGTCCACTCACAAAAAAGGCCAACGTTCTAATACAATGTAATAATACTTATGATTTCAACACGACTTCGCAGGAGAACACGAAGGGACAACAGGGTCAAAGCAGGTAAGGCAGCGGCCCATGTGCAAACGACCCCAGGAGTAGGCAAGTCCTTTCTCCTCACGAAGCATCACACCGTAGCAAATGCCATGGTGGGCAGAAATGCATCATGCCAGGGATTAGCAAACAAATATCGGCTTGAACAATGCCCCACCCCAAAAAAGAAAACAACACCCTGGTCACCCGGAACACTGAATCGACTCATCACCAAATGCCCGGGTGTTCGCACCAAATGCGTGGCCATCCCATAATATGTCCTGGCTAAAGTATGCGTCCAGGACTCGGTCCTGGAAGCTCCAACGAATCGAATGAGACTTGGTCCGCTCGACCGACACCACGACGCGGACCTGCATGCCAGGAGACATTCGCTGCAGCAAGTCTGCAGAGGATTCAGTGAATGAGCCGCCAAAGCCCAAGAAAGTCTGAAAGCCTGAGATCCACGGTTGGCCAGTCCAAAAAGAGTTTAGATCCAATGATCATTCTGATGATCTACAATCGACAATCATGTTGCAAGACACTTGTCACTGTGTTCAATGGATGAGTGATCATACTTTGCGATCCCTTCCGCTTGCTTACAGTCCAACTGCTTGAGAACACCGGGGCAATGCGCGTCCACTTCGCCAGCAGCTGCCGCTAGTAACAGTCGACAAGTCTTCACTGCCAAGGAGCGCTTCTTTGGCTCCTAGCAGTCGAATAGCATGCTGCATGCAAACAATGGCTCGCTATCATCATCCAATTGGTGATGCTTTGCATACATATATATTTTGGCCAATTTTTCTTGCTGCGTGCTGCTTTGTTCTCATTCTTTATTTGAAAGGTGCTGGGTCTGGCCTACGCCGGTCTATGTGACAGCAAAAGTGGGTCACCACTCACCCTAAGTACCAAAATACCTTTTGTTTGCATTGCTGTGGTCAAAAGAGTAATGACAATACTATATACTATATACTGTAATATATACTATCATTTTGGGGGTGTTCATCGCTCCATGCTTACCCTCCTCAAGCGCATCCATGAGAAAGTTCCCCGCAAAGCCTTTCAAGGTCCCGCATCAGGTGCCTCTGCATATGTTCATGCAAGACACAGATATACATGTTTGATCAGTTTTGCATATAAATATCGTAAAAACAGTGGTTATACATTTGGATGAGCAATCGCTTTGTATGGATTTTGAGCTCCAGTCGAGTTGATTGTCTCTCTGATTGCTCGTTTGTCTGGTAAGTACCCTAAGTCTTTTCCACTCGTAGGAAAAATGTACAAATAACCAAATATAGGGCAACCAGCCTGAAAGAGGGGTCGTGACCTCTACTGGACCGACATATAAAAACCCAAACAACATCTCCCCACAGCATTCCGTTCAGCTGGTGGAGCGCCCTTGCTGTATACTGAATGAGCTGCGTGATAGCATGAAGGAAAAACAATCATACATAACAAACACTCCTGAGCCAGGCAAAAAAAATCCCACGCTGAGCACAGCAAGGCCCATCATCGACGCCGTCTCCAGCAAAACGTGTGGTGCATCAGGTGGGAGGCTGCGCTTTTCCAGGTGCAAAGCTTCGAGCACCTCGAGCGCAAACTGAAAGTACCACCGCATCCCCATGCCCGGCCATGCCTCTGTGTTTCATGGAATCTTTCTGGTTCCTCACAATGCAAGCGCCTCAAGTGTTAAACATTATAAGAGACTTGTATGAACAAAATGGGACAAGTGCAGGGCACCCCTCCCGACACTGCAGACTTCTAGGGCACCTTGAAGCGATCCCCGTCCTTTGATGTCCTCGTCACCTGAACCTGATGAGAGCCAAACTCCCCGCTTTCTCCATGCGCTCTGCAGAACTGGTCAACATTCCTCCGGTCCAAACTCGTACCTATTCATTTGGAGCAACTAGACTGAAGTACATGGATAAGAAACTATAGCAATTTCAATCATTCAATATATAATGAAACAATGCCCCCAAGCATGGGCGCCTGGTTGAAAGTAAGTCTCTTGTGTCAATGCATGTTGCGACTGGTCTGGGGCTCTAACCCTCAGTTGCTGCACCACTGGCCTCGCAAAGCACCCAGCATGGACAAACCCTACTGCAAAACTAGTAGTGTATATACATAGTTGCACTGCACAGCATTCAGCAGCACAACGCAAACATGCATTCATCGCTCCCTAGCACCGAGATGTGTACTGCACATCCAGCGGAGGATCCACGAGCGTAAACAAATCACCAAGCCTTGCAGGACAACTTGGGCAACTCAGCATCTTTAGGCAACTCCAACACGTGCCCAAACTGTCAACATCTGTCAACCGTGCAAAAGTGCAGTGTCCGCAGTTATTGAGTGCAGCTTCTAAAGCATCACACACAGATTGCGAGTTGGATTCGGTTTGGGGGGCCTTTCTCTGACCACAATGTCGAATGCTATGCATCAGTTCCTTTTGTTGGACTTTGGCATGCCACGGGGACCAGCTACCCACACAAGCAAACACCCTTGCCCTTCTGCTGCTATCGTGTTCAACATTGCCCGGGCCCAGGTTACACACATCAACCTGGAAATCACTTATATACGAGTTAGGCTTTTTTAGTCAATGTGAAGGGCAAGGTGCTAGGTTGTGCATGTAGCTAATCTCGAAAGCGTAACGCCGACGTGTGAAACATGCGTCACAAACCAAGCCAGTCAAACCTCTGCATAAAGAGTTATATGAGTGTGTGTTTGCAGCAATTTCCTTCGAAACATGTCAGTTCATTGCAATACCTGCCACTACATCTGTATCCAAACAAGTGTAAATGCATTCAAAACACTTTCAACTTTCAACCTCTCTTGATCAAACGGCCGGTTGAACATCTTTCAACAAAAACACATGTTTCAAAATTTGTCAATATCAAGTTTATCAGTGAACGCAAGAACTTGTGGACAATATTGGGCCAGTCTAACAGCTTGGAGACAGCGTGCCGCAATATGCGAGCTGCGTTATCGGTGTCTAGACCCACCAATGGCTCAAAGCGTAGGACTGCAACAAGAAAGAACACAGTGATGCAATTGCACTCTAGAATTCTAGAATTGCACTCGCGTTGAGCCATTTGGTTGGAGTCCCACATCAAACTCCACATGCCTTTGCAGTTTTGCAATGGCTGAAGTCCTAACCTTGGTCAAAGAATGAGGTTTGCAGAATCTGCTTTCATTTGTCAACGGTGGGACACAAATTTGCCTGTTTGCCACCAAGCCGCTGAAGCTGAAACTACCTGTTGGTCACTGTGGTCCTTCCCATGGTGGTGGCTCTGCTTGGCCGTGGCGATGGCGAGCCCCGGTTGAGCGTGGCGCGGGTGTTGAGCTGGGTGCCTCTGCCTAGGGAAGGATAGGAAAGCCGCTGTGTTGGAAACTGGGTGTAAACACCTTGAACTTCTGATGGAGGTTTGTCCGAATGTTAGCAGGATGCATCCCATATCATCCCATATTCTCATTATTTCTCTACAGGTGTCGACTTCCACCTTTTATGTTAAATGGGTACTGGGATGTACTTGGCTTTTGCGCTCCTTTTTGACAAGTTGCGTGCTGCAGGCGCGCTGCTGCCTGCTGCCCTCGATGCTCTCTTGAAAGGGTTTCCTGCACCCTGACTAGGGCTCCCTCCACGGCCAGTTGCCTGAGATTTTCGTGTTGCTGTTGTGGACTGCCTCACCTGCTGTGCCATATCAACTTTGCCAGACTTTATGCTAGATCCTGACACGCGAGGCTTCTCAGTGAACTTCTCAGGCTCCTCCACCGGCTCCACCGGATCCACAGGCTGATGCTCACCTTCTTCAGGGATAGTGCTGATCTTTTCCGACTGTGCAGAAGCCCTGCGGCTTGGAGACGGACTTGCCACAGCTTTAGCTGTCATCAGAACATCTGGGCTGTCCATTTCCTCAGCCGCTGCTTCTGGCTCTGTGGCCTTTTCTTCAGGAGCCTTACCCGGAGGCTCACCAGAAGACTCACCAGGAGCCTCACCAAAAGCCTCCTTCTCCTTATCAGCTTCCGCTTCAGGTGGGGGAGTTTCTGCTGCGATGTCTTGTGGAAGCTTCAAAGCATGGAGCAATTCGCTCATTTCCTTGCGTTTGGCAGGGATTTGAATCTAGCAAGTCTTGTGTCTACGTTGAACGCTTTGGGCAAAACTCCACATACACCAACATTGCTAGTTGCTTAGCCTACATGTTAAACCGCGAAGCCCAACCCGCGCTCTGGCCAAGTTTCAATCATCCCGTTCTTGTTGACATCTACGGCCACCACGATCTCGTCGAGCAATGTCTCAGATACTTCCACGCCCAGTCTTTTGAAGCCCCGAGCCACCTCCGGTGGATCCAATGTGCCGCTGCTATCTCGGTCCATTGCTTTGAAGAAGCTACGGCCGTCGGTGACCCGCAGCCCGAAGATCAATTGGGTGTTGCTTCCTCGGCCCGTGCTCAGCGAGAAAGCGCAAGCACCGCTCTCCGTACCACAATCTGGCAACGCTGAAGCCGAATGTGGAACAAAAGGTGCAAACCTATCGGGTTTCATGAAAGCAGCTGAGGGTCTCAAGGCTGCATTGATCAATAGGAGTGCTTCGTAAACATTTTTGGCAGGGCCCTCGACCACTGGCTCCAGCTTGCTCGCAGCCTCTGCCACAGCTCTCACAGCTCGATTCATACCTGGTGGAGGGACGTTTGCTTCTGAGACGTTGACCTATGGACTGTGAAGCTTGTAAATGCAAGTGTGCAAGGTTGTACACCAAGTTAAAACCTATCAAAACAAACCATGCTATGAAAGGAGCCTTTCTGAAGCTCTTGAAGGCTGATGCTACCAGAGTCATCTTTGTCAAGGTATAGCAGGACCTGGACATGAAAGTCCAACACAAATGCAAAGGCTTAACTTGAACAGGCAACAACTGAACCAATGCCGCCTAGAAACTGCTTTCAAGTCTGAGGCATTCAAATTGCAGCCCATCTCCTTCAGCCCTTTCTTCAGTTCTGCTCTTGAGATTTTACCATCTCGACTGGTGTCCATCCTGTAGAACCAATCCGTCGTGCGGGTCCTGTCAAGTAGATTGAGACTGACACTAGTTCAATAGCATCACCAAGCACACCTACTTGGTGGCGTTGTTAAGTCATGTCACGTCCACATAAAGTCATTCATCTCCGCGAGAAGTCACTCAAATCTTAGCAAAACCCATGGAAACACCATTCCCTGGAGGGTCATGAGAGATACTTGAATTTTAAAAGCATTTTGTGGCCACCGGCACCAAACAACAAGTTTGCTTGTCTTAGCACTGTTTCAAACAGCTACAGTATCATCATGGGACACAGCCTAGCAGGAGATCATGCAATATATTCAAGATTCAAGACTATGAAAAACACAGTGGGACACTGCTCCGACTTGTATGCTTGGACAGGTCCCAGCCATATGATGCAATATGTAAGGCAATTGAGGCCCTAATGTAGCTGGACTGCACCCGGACGCCTTTCACAAACGATTTCACACCCAAAGGTATACTATGTGGGCACGATAGGACTAAAGGCATTCATCTCAACAGAATAACTCTGCACCGTCAACACTCAAAGCAAAAGTCTTGGACATGTTGATTTTTTGGCACCCGAGGCTCTTGGATGTTGAGAGCTGCTCATGAATGGCGGCAAGTGCTTTAGTGGCATCTTCTTCACTGCCGGGTTGAACAACAGGACGCTCCTGCATGCATTTGATCTTCACTGAATTGCAAAAGCAACCCCTTTGAAATCTAGTGTGCTCGTGTCTATTTCTTCAAGTGTAATGTCCAAAGGATGCTGAAATGATTAAATTAAGCATCCATCATGAACAAACTTACACCTATGAATTCTATTATAACGCATGCCGCATACATTTCCACAAAAGGCTCAGCACAAAACGCATCCAAGTCCCTGCACTCCCACAATCACCAGTGCTCTCAGGTGGTCTCCTTGGGCTTCGCTTCAGGGCTGGCCAAGAGCTCCTCCGGGTTTTGCAAAGCCTTCACGAATTCCTCCTTGTCGATCAGTCCACTTGCATTCTTGTCCTGAAAAACAACTCATGATATAAATGTCAGAATCCTGGAGCTAATGCTGTGGATTAAGTGGGGACCAAGTCACAACATGCAGCTGGATCTTTGACAGCTTTGGACTTTTGCTCATTCATCCATCCGAGCGGCTGGTATATCATGGCTTGCAATCACTTTCACACACCATGTCTAAATACCTCCACAATCCTCTATATACATAGGTCAAACTATGCAGTGCGTCAAGGAGCAATGCAACTCACCACCTCTTTCATCATATCTTCGCTTTCGACCTCAGCAGTCTAAACATGATTCAATAGACGAGCTGCAGCAGGCATCCTGAGCTCAGCTGAACCCATCTAGTCTCGCTAGTCCACTGTATCAACAAGAACGAGGCTACAGCAACTCCAAAGCCACTGCGAACTGGACATGCCAAATGTTGATCATCTGGCTATATAGGTGCCACTTCTAGGATTCTAGCAGCTTCTACCACCCCCAAGATCCCCCCTCTCAAAATTGTCCAGCACATGGAAGTTTCTGAGAGGCAGAAAGGATCGGTTCCTACAAGTAGTCCAGCCAGTCATCCTAGCTCTTCAAGACTCCAGACTCTCTGGCCTGACCCTGACCTCCATCTTCTTTGTATCCAAGACACTGAGATACCCAACTTCAATAGCCCTTGCGCCAGCTCCATTGCGTCGAGCTCCCCACCTCCGCTGAGTTAATTTGTGGATCCAGGTTTCGTCCCCAGTTAAACAGCAAACAGTCCGTACTTTTCAACTGATTCAAGAAGCTTCTAGAGTTGCTTAAAGGGGCAAACACAGTGGCCCAAATCGAAAAGGGCCTCCAACTTCCACATCCAAGACTCAAAAGCACAACGCACCCGGCGTGGAAAAATGAGCAAATACATGAATGTTCCCGTCTTGTAAAGAATGAGTAGCTGAATCTGGTGGCAGGCGGAAGGTGCCCTAAATGCCCGGAGGTACAAGTATGCTTCTGCAACGACCAGTTGTTTCGTGCAGGAGTTTCAAGAGCCATCAACCAGGCGATGCCTGGGGTTGGTTCAGTCCGTCTTCCTTGCGTGCCCAGTCGCTGTTGTCCTTGTCAATGGCTCTGAAGAAACTGCGGCTGTCTGTGACGCGATTGCCGAAAACCATTTGGGTTCCTGCCCACGCCAAGTCCCATGGGCCACATTTAAGAGAATAGAACACCATAACATGTTATAAAACCATGCACCTTCCGAAAAGAACATTACTATTGAGTGGTTCTGATTGTAGGTTTGTCTTGTAGATACTCTACCTGCCACACCGCACATCATTTCTGCTTTCAACTCGTCGGGCCTGAGAAAAGTCTTTGGTTGATCTCTTTCAGCAGCGCATACTCCACGAACCTTTCTGGGTCAATCCGAGTATCCTGCAAAGAAGGGTATGTCTTCCCCCAAATTAATTGTGTCAATGTGTCGCAATTGCGAAATGTCTGTTTGGATCATGCTATGTTATACGATTGCACACATCAGGTGCACATGCTGCCTGTCCAATCAAAACCGATTAATGATTAATGCAAAGTCTTTCTGCCTTGAATACTTTTGCATGCCAACGTTTTTGGCGCCACATCATGGTCGACGAAACGGCCACGTTTCCCGACGAACTCCAGCTCCACGGCACGGCAACTTTGACGAGCAATGACTGACCAAACGGTGAACAATTCATGCTGTGTGTGTGTCTCTAGCTTGTATGCAAATGAAAGTGTTCTGCACTGAACCTAATGGTCATGTTAGGAGATGACCGCGGGGCTGATATAGCCGGCAGAAAGAGACGTGACAGTCAAAGATCTTTAGCAAAAAAACGCCGCAGTCCTTGACCTTTTCTCGAACTGCCTCCTTGATGCCCCTGTCCAACTCCTTCAGGTTAATTGTGCCTCCACTGTCTCCTGGGCTCAATCCCAGAAAATGCCTGACTGGAAGGACGCTTTGGTTTAAGCACAGCGAATGCTTGAGCAGGAGAGTCTTTCAAAGAACATCTTTCAGATAAGAAGCGATCAAGATGGCCTCGGTTTCAACTCAATAACAAGGCTGGACGCAATGCCGGGCTTGGCCAAGCAGCGTCAAAACGTCAAAGCATGGAGAGATATAAATACATACATGATGTGCACAAGCTGGATTCATGCAATTCAGCGACGTCTCAGGGTGCTTTTCAGCTACTAAGCTGAGACATGTACAGCACACAAATTATCCAAGTTGCCAACCAATGACTTGAACGAGGCAGGATCGATCTCCACGCCGATTTCTTCCAAACCCTTCCGAAGTTCGCTTCTGGTGATCGATCCGTCATCACCTCAAGAGTGAATGATGGTGAATGCGCAAAAAGCAGGATGCGATGGACCTGATTCTTGGGTCACGGAAGTGCCTGGACAATGTGGAGTTAGTCCACTCATCTGCCCCAAACAATGACAACTCTTAAGGTTTTGTGAGCTGTGCAGGGCTTTCACAAGTTCAAAACGCTAGCCTTTCCAATTGGTCGAGGTGCTCTGGTCAAAGCGGCGGAACAAGTCCTGAGACTTGGCAGGTGGCGGCCGTCGACCCCCAGCACAAAATCACGACTAAACCTGCAATCAACGACTATGAATAACATTGAACCACGTCGACTATCACAATGATAAAAAACATGACACGAAGATGAAGAAGGATTGACTCCAACTGTCGAGCTTCAATGGTTCTGAGCCGTTTCTTCTCCATGTGTTCGTAAATCAATCGCAAAGCCCCCATCGCATCAACCGCCTTCTCACCTGGCTGGAAGTTCCAGGTCCAACATTGTCCGGCCACATCTTGCGCAATAGGATGCAATAGGATTGGGCACCCGGAGCTTCTTGTTACTAGTAGTAATGGCCTCCACCCTAGTAGCGATGGCCTCCACCTAGTAGCGCCCTTGCTACTAGTAGAAATGCCCTTTGCTACTAGTAGCTTCTTTGTTACTAGTAGCAAGAATGCTCCTGGTAGTACGGCCAGGAGCCCTAGTAGCGTCCTTGCTCCTAGTAGCGATGCCCTTTGCTTCTTGTTACTAGTGCAAACTCAAATCTTGCAAGCTCAAGTCCACAAGCCCGAGGCCTCCATCGTCTTTCCTTTCATCCTTCTTGTCAGCCGTCTCTTTGAGGGAAGTCCTGAAGGAACCATGCTGGGATGAACGTGGCTGCATGACACTGGCTGCTGATTGAATTGGCACACATCTGGTTCATCGTGTTTCCAAAGCTCACGCAGTTACATTACAAAGGTGGTTGTGTGGATGATTGAAGCTTTTCCAAACCCAACTCATCTCTTGCGAGCCACCGAAGGTTTGGCCAAAACAATCATGAGAGCACAAGGATGACTGAATTGTTTGAAACATCACCATGTCCTGGGCTTGGCAATGGCTTGGAGTGTTGGTCACTGTTGGTCTACCATTTTTTCAACAACTTTAGCCTCTCATTCTCTCATCCAATGTCGTGCCGAACAAATCGAGATGGGCGAACATGGCACGAACTGTCCTTGGGCGAGGGCTATTGCTTAGACTTCCTCGGGTAGTCTGAACAATCCTGGCCAATGAGGAGGCAAGGCCAAAGTCATTCCTTTTCGTTGGACCATGATAGCACTGCATCTGCATTTAAACATATTTCAGCCATTATGAAATCATGAAACCCAGCAAGAGTCAAGAAAAATGTTCTTGGCATTCGCAACAGGGCTTGACCAAAGAAGCAGCATGGAAAACCCACTCGTTTCAATATTCATGGAACATGCCTGGGGCTAGAGCTGCGTTGGCTGGTCCTGCAAGACAATGGATGCTATGAATTCAGGCTTCAGGCCAGCATGAATTGAATCAGCCTGAACATCAGTGCTGGTTTTGCTTCCAAAGCCACATGATTGAATCAACTATACAAAACGTTGAATAAGCTGCATCTGGCTCTTATCCTTGCACGACCCTCCGCAATAGAGCTGCGTTGGGGCCCAGCGTCTTCCAGTGACTGCCTGCGGCTGCTGACAGGACCTGAGGAAACATAATATCAAGCCATTTGCAATTGACATTTCATGGAAACACGAGAAGTGGTGGTAGAATGTGGTGGGAGTAGCACCGGCTGCCCCTAGCATGTAACGTGAGGGCCCAATGCCATACAACAAGGCTTCCGGCCGAAAGGGCTTCGGCTCCGCTGTGAGCTAGGATGCTCTGCCTCAGCGACGACTTGTGCGTGGTTGGTGCGTGCCTGCAGTTGTTTCATGAAATCTTCAGTTGTTGGTTGCTATGCTTTCCCCTTACTGTTTCTGGCTTGCAGCGGTGGGTAGTTTGCAATCTTCGAGCACGAGAGAAGGCAGCACTTTCATCAAAGTCTCAACTGTCTCAACCAAAGATTCGTCACTGTGCCCAGGCCTCTTTTGGAGTGGCTGGAATTGACAAACGGCCGCCTGTTATGGCAGCAGTCAGCTGTGTTGCAGCATACTGGCACACATGAAAATCCTGTCGCCCCGGAGGCCGTGATTCAGAATGAAGCCAGCAACAAAGAACAAAAACATGCACAAGACATTGCTCTCACAAAGCTCCTCCCTTGAAATCAGCAAACCCATCATTCATCATGCCCGCTTGAGTATCATGATATGTACTCGCTGGCTCTTGCCAAATGAAAACCTTGGAGCTCCATTTCCTTTGCACAGAACCTGGTCCCGCCGCCTGATGGCCGCTGGCTGGAAGACCGGGACCTCGAAGCAGCTCCGGGAGCTTTGGTCACACCTTGGATATCTAGCAAACTGCGAGTAGGTCGCCCAAAAGGGAAACAGGTGCTCAAAAAGGAAATGAATGGCGTCCAAATGTCGAATACCTGCGCGATAATTTAACTTTGCAAGGGCCAAGGAGCTTGGTCTCTTCTGCATACCTGGGTCACAGGACACACAACGACAAGGAGGGAACAAAGCAGGGCTGCGTCAAAGCCACCCTTACCTCGCAGGGACACGTGACCTGGACTCGTGTCCTCCGTCTTGTCAGTCCAAACTATTCCACCGCATGCTGTGGTTCCATCTCCTGCTGCACAATGATTGCCAGGTGTGACTGTAAACTGTAAACCATCTATTCCATGCTGTTGGTGTCCTTGTGGTCACTTGCACGGTTGGCACACAATGGTACGTCCACGATAGTCGTAACAGCCATGCTGCCACCAACGCTATCAGTTGCAGTGGGGCACTGAAACCCACATGTGCAGTACAAAAGACTGGTGCAAAATCAACCATATAAAGAACATCCCGAAATGGAAACTGCTTATCTTATTTTGCATGTTTCTCAAAGATTTATTGGATTTTCGTGGTCACCACACACATGCAAGATGCAAGCGGTGCTGCTCATTGATGACAAATCTATCAAGCATTATCAACCTCTGTGTGGAAAAATGTTCACATGACTGGGGGCTACTGTGGGCCACTCCTTCGTTTTGTCTCAGCTGCTCTTGGGGTTGTGCAGGGCACGGATGAATTCATCCAGCTCCTCAGCTTCAAGTACAGTCACGGAGCATGATCTTTGCCTCTCAGCATCATGATTTGCCTCAATGATCCTCCTTGAGTGAGTGTTTCTCTAGAAATTAAGACATCATTGATGCGAACACCACATCCGCCGAGAAGTACTTACAAAGCTGCCTTTCCCTACCCACGCAACCACGGCCAGGCTTCAATTTTGCCGTTTTCGTTGGTGTCGATGGCTTCGCTGAGCTGCAATAACAGCTGGTCCGACCTGGGCACAAAGGATTGGAAGGACTCGCCCGGTGGAATCGCAACCCGCCCGCCCAAGGACCCACCCAAATGCCCACCGTGGCGGGGCCAAGATGGGCCAAGCACTGGGAACAAGAGGACGCTACTAGTAACAAAGGGCATCGCTACTAGGAGCTAGAAGCTTCCTCGGGAATCGGTTCACTTGGAATCGTTTCACCTGTAGTAACAAGAAGCCACTAGTAGTTCTTAAAGAGGCGTTGGCTGCATTCGCTGCTGTCGTGGAGCACCAGCCTGGTCGCAACCAAGTAGCAATTCTACACCCAAGCGCCGAAAGCCACGCTGGAGCTCTGGAGGGTCCAACGACCCGCTGCCATCTTTGTCAATGGCCTTGAAGAAACCTCACAAGGAAGCCAAAGCAAGAGCAAATTCTTGGCCTAGGACTGTAGCTTTGCCTTCCAGTTGCAGCTACTCCACATTGTTTTTGAAGCATCCAAAGCTCTGACCTGTTGCTTGTGCTCAGGACCTGCAACACATGTTTGTAGAAGGACCCTCTGAGGCAAAGTATCGAACGTGCCCCGCTACATAATGATCGCCGAATTGTGTACCAGCCAGCACGTGGGGGAAGTTGTAGCAACCGGGCTCAGGCACTCCTATGCAGCTTTGCCACCGTGTGCATCATAAATTTTCCGCCCATAGACCTGACAAATGGCATTCAAATGGACTGTTGCTTGATGCGCATCTGCCCTCACAAATCCACAGCAAAAACTATGCTTTCTGGCCAATCAATTTGATGCGAGGTTCTGTCAGCTTTCCAGAGTGCAATGCTGCATTCACTTTGGTCAGAATGTCAACCACGGAGGTGTCAGTCGGACTGTCCTTAGACAACAGCCTTTGCACTTTATGTTGCAAAAAAAAGTTTTGCGCGAAAGGCCCCATCGAAGGAGGCCATGCTCCAGCTACATCTTGGCTAGCCGGAGATGCATTTATGCACCACTGTTCCCATCTGTTCCTTGCCAAGAATGTCAACCAACTTTGCATTCACTATTGATCAAGTACGCCCACTTCGACCTATTCCAGTTTGCTCTTTGCCCAAACCCATTCCATTCAATTAAGATCCCCTTTGAACTTCAATGAAATTCATATGTTCACTGAGGTGCACCCATTCTATAGTATAAAACGGCTACCCCCAGCTCCGGGACACACAAATCCTTATAAAATCTCAATCCTGGAAAAACGACATCACTATAAAATGTAACCCCCCTCAGTCGGAATGGGAACATAACGGAGATTGATCGGAAAAAATACGATAGCTTAAGAATCACACCCCCCCATCTCCGACAAGAACACATAACACCAATAAACCAAACAATCATCTGATTCTAAAGTGGACAAAGTTGTTTCCGATTACCGTTTCAGATCCTTCGTGTCCACATCCGACAACTTGCAAGCTTGATGCAAAGAAATCCAAGCGAAAAGAGTGAGGCTCATCTTTCTCTGCTTTGGATTGGTGCTGGTATGTTGCAATATGCATCGTTTGATTCATCATCCCCTTACAGAAACTTCAAGTCATTTCAGATCTGACTTCCCAAAGAAATGCGAAGACCTGATCTCAACATGTCACGACTCGTCGACTGTACACCCATCTCGGCAGTGAAAGCTAATTTCAACTGGAAAATCATAAGTTTTTGTTCCACGTCCTTGAGTTTGAGATCTGTTTGTTGCATGCCTTCTCTATGCCCATCCAGGATCACCCAAATATTTTTGTTGTTTTCATCAACATCATCATCCATTAAAGTCTTCGTTGAGCATCAAGGCTAAACCAAGAAAATCGTCAGCATGGCAAAGAGATGAAACAAGCAATTCTTGTACTTCTTACTAGACCTGGCTCTAAACAAGTAGCACCTTCTTTGACCTCATAGAACGTGATCAAGCCACAACAGGCCTAGTTTAGGCTTTCTTGGTTCAACTTCCATCAAGGTTAAAGCAAGAATACATCAGTATAAAATCACCCCCCATGTGACCATGAAGAAGCTCACGGACAGTTATAAGCAATAAATTGTTACTATAAAAGGGTTCGTTTCAGTACCTGATCCCATAGAGGAAATTTCAATCGGGATCAATTAAACCTGGAATGACTCCCTTTGTCTTGGTCAAGCTGCCTGTGCCAAGCGGAGGGCAGCTGCCTCCAGTGCCTCCCGCGCGGCTGACTTCACACGGCGCTCGAACTCCTTGATGTTCAACATGCCCAGCCCTTGGATGGATGCGATGTTAATGGATTTGATGCTCACACCGGGGTCGGGTCTTCAAAGCTTCTACACACTACTTGTGGCACCAGTGCCGGAATCAACTAGGAAGAACAATTCTGCATCTCTGCACATGCAAATCTATGCAGTATTTATCGGTAATTATACTTATGTACAGTATACAACTTGACACTATGGTATACTGCAAGGTCTCCAAAAAGCCCTCTCATGACTCAATCGAGTGCTGTGGGGGGCAAAGGATGCAAGATGCCTCCCTTGACCCGTTTAGAGGCATATTTACCTATCGTTGACTGATCACTGAGAAAGTGATAGAAAGTGTGGACATGTTCGTTGTTGTCGTGACACATCGCCTGGAGCCATTTATGCCAAGAAAAAATCCGAGACAGAATTCACAGCTCCGCCACCACAGTTCTCGGCCATGACTCGATCGACGTCTAAGACGAAAAGAAGCGCGTTCAGTTCCTGCTGGCTGATCTCGTAGCCAATTTGCTGCAATCCTGAGGGCAAAGAGTTCAGTTCCTCCGCATTACTGCGCAGTTAAGCATGAATCTCAAACAAAAAGACTCCAACAAACACAACTAGACTCACTGGATAAAGATCTTTAAATTCGCTTCTCGTGTCCTCACTGAAGAAGCATCTCCTCTATTCGATCATGATGTTGTTCAGTCCCACGTTCCAGGATTCTATTGGAACACGTCTCTCGGAACAGCTGCACACTGCAAACCAGAAAACAATACAATAGCGTGCGGCCTGTCTGAAGCTCGGCAGGCATCAAATACTCTTCACTACTTCCTCAGTCAGGCAATCCGTGCAAGCAACTCATCTTGGAATGCCTTATAAACCATTGTGGGGTAGGATTTGATCAAAGTCCTCCCCGCCTACTTCGTTAGGCGCTTGATCGGAAATGCCTGACTATATCATCTGTATCTAGGAGCATGCTGCCTTCTGTCGCCGACAGGCCTCTCTATCAACATAGCTATCTTGCAGCCACAGTGGCGGTTGAAAAGCTGAAGAAAATCTGTGGTTCTAAGCTTGTTGTGCTCCAGGCGCTCGTAGATGGCAACTAAGGCCTTGACTCGGACTCACTCAGTATATATCAAAGACTGCGATTCCTGAACATTATTGCGAAAGAAAGGTTAGGGTCAAGCCTGAGAGTGCCTCTAGCAGCTGGCAATCCCACTGTTGGTGCATATCATATATTTATAACTTTATGGTTGCAAAAGGAATGATAGGAATGTTGATGCTTGTGGCATCAGCCTTCAAGAAAGGATGTGTCTGTGTAGGAGTCTCCACTTCACCAATCATTCCAAAGCACGACCCCCCCTGCTGGCAGGTGATGTCTCTACAAATCCTCTGACCATTCCGAAGGACGAAGCAATCCCAGGTCCCAAGTTCAACTGACCATTTCTCGAAACTTCCCAACAGTCAATCCCAAGGCCCAAGGTGCAGCGGTAGCAGCAATCTCTTGCAAGGTATTGGTAAAGTCTAACCTGGGGTCGGCGCCAATCTTAGTTCAAGATAGTTCAAGGCTTTTCATTGGCGGACGGGGCGGGAAAATGCAGCAATTCAGCAGTTATAGCAAGTTGCTTTGTACTTCGATGAAGTGTATTGTACACCAACACAGTCTCATTCTAACTCATTGAGCCAAGCTCCCTACAGTGACACAGCCTCTGCCACTTCCCATACGGACCGCGTTGGGAGAAGGAACATGAAGAAACCACCGGCGTTTCTGGTCCACAATTCCTGCCAAAGCAAACCGTCGAGTGTGCCCTGTGCAAGTACTTGCCGCAAGATGCCGCAAGCCTCCAATGTCCAAGTGGTGGCCGAATTTAAAGGCAGGACCATCGAAGGTCTATTGCCTGCCTAGGGCCTAATGGACACCATGGATTCCCAGTTGCCCATTATTAAACCCCCTTTTTGAGCCGAAGAACTCCGAAGTTTCTTCGCTCCCTGGGCTGTTTTGGTTGGCTCTCGATTTTGCTCGATGCAGGGCGCGTGCAAGCTCCTTCACATCCTCAGTAGTATTACTATATGCTTGCTACTGCGCTACTGGGCAACTTGACTATGCGTTCATGTGCCATTCAGTGCCTGGCTCTCAATCTGTGCACCGTTGCATGCCGCCAGCCTACTACAGTACGACCACATCTGAGGTGAGGACAATGAAACCGTTGTGGTTGGAATCCATCCTTGGCCACTCCGATCTCTACGGCAAGTGCCTCTCACGGTTGAACCTTTCCCACAAACCCATAATAGATAAAATATGATAAAATCAAATAACATCATATTATTTAGATCGGAATAATATATTGAGACAACAAGGGGATACAGAATAAACATGAATAAACATTGACCACGACAATGCTTTTTGGAGTGCATTATCGTGCTTTTTGAGCCCCAGTGTCAACTCCATTACCGCATTAACGTCTTCGGTGTTCACTTCATGGCCTGTGCTATGTAGGGCATTCCCTCAGTGGCGATGCGTAATGCACAGCAATGATTTCCACAGCAATGATGCATAAGTGAACAAACACTGCTGTGGTTGTATATGCCACATATGCGGTTGCACGCACATAGTCACAAATGCATAATTGTTCTACACAAACACGTACATATATTTATACATGTCTATATGTAACGTATGTACAGTTGTTTGTCAAGCAAATGCAGTTCAAAATCCTTGCTGCAACATTTTGTGAAACTGAGAACTTATTTCTTGAAAGCAAGTCAAGTGCCGCCAAAAAGCGCAACTCCGAAGGTGACCAAAAAACCATCTCCATCTCTATCAAAGGTCCGGAACCTCACACTTAGGAAAAAGAAGGCCATTGCTACTAAGGTCTATATACTAAGTGACAAGAGCAATCTGGCGATATGATGCGATATGCGCATACTCACTGTGTCATAAGCCAAGTAGCAGCTCGAAGATCCGAACGTCCTGACCAAAGCGGCGCAATCGGGTTAAACTGCGATCAATGGAGAAACATGACCAAGAAACATGAGTGGGATTTCCACGGCAGTTTTTGGCCTTCAGCCTTGAAATGAACACATACCGTCACATACCGACATCATCTATATATATAGATTCAAAAATTGAACGCAACAGGTAGTGTTCTGCCTTGAGCTTTTGGAGGAGTGCCATGATCGCCGGGTGCGTGGGCTCAGCATCTGCGTCACCTTCTAGGCCTCGAGGGCGTGCATCCAGTTAGAATTGTTCGGCGCAAGACTTTCTGGCAAGGATATAGATTTACCATGGTTCACCCTTCAATAGGAGCAAAGGGCATCGCTACTAGGAGCAAGGACGCTACTAGGGGCTTCTGGGCTTACTACTAGGAGCAACGAGCTATTAGTCTTTATAACAATCAGTTGAAAACACCTGAAAGGAACATGATGTCTCAAGGGGCCGTATCGACTTCCATGTAGCGTCCTATGTTCCTAGTAATAAAGCGCCGCTCGTAGCGTCCTTGCTCCGTTCGTAGCGATGCCCTTTGTTCCTAGTAGCGTTCTTGCTCCTAGTAGTATATAGGGCTAGGAGCCCCTATATAGTAGCGTCCTTGTTGCTAGTAGCGATGCCCTTAGCTCCTAGTAGCGTTCTTGTTCCGTTTCGACTTCCATGATTGGTTTTTGAAAGACCCGATGCCATCTCTGCCTGCAGCTCTCCTCATGGCTCGCTCCAGCTCCTGACGTCGCTTGGCTTCGAACTCTGCCCCATCCAATTTCACCTGGGCAAATGGCTGCTCGGCCCAATGCATGTCAAGTGCCACACTGAGTGGCGCGGTAGATCGTGCAGTAGATCACAACAGGATTGGACCAAGCTTATTTAATGATGTGTAAATTTAGTGCTAGACTGCTAGACTGAGTAGGCTACGGCCCTGTCCAGCACAACGATGTCCACAGTGCCAGCCCGCTCTGCATCCAAACGCGTGAGCAAATCTTCCAGTTCTTTGGCGCTCACTTTGTACCTAGCAGTCGTGTGAGCAATGAACAGGAATCTTCCCAAGTAAGGAGGCCAATAAGAGCCGGGTTGATGGACACACGTAGAAATTCAGCCAATATTTTTGGCATATGCAATTCAAGGGAACTGACATGAACTGACATTACCTTGTGCAAATATGTGTGATCTTCACTCTGGTATCCTTGCAGGAAGTGCAAGTTAGGTGAAACTGCTGATGATGAGCTCGCATTATTTTGAGTGATTTTGAAGACACATCAACCAGAAAACGCTCCGTCTGACTGCTAAGAGCCAAGAAGCCCAACACTTAGCAAACACTTTCGCAGCTCCTCGGAACCACAGTGACGATTGAAAACTGCAAAATATGCTGGCACAGTCCGTGACAAATCGGCAATACACACAAACAGCTCTCAAATCATTGCAGCGTGACATACATATACCTGCCTCCTGTTGGGATTGAAGTGATCTTTATAGTCTTTCTCAAGGATTGGGGAGGACAATCCAACTATATCCAACTATTAATATACAAACACAACAATACTCTACGTACAATATATAACTGGGATGTATGGAGCAACTTTTCGTACGTGCTTGCATTCTCAAATAGAAACAAGAAGCTACTAGGGGCTCCTGGCATCGCTTCTAGGAGCAAGGACGCTACTAGGGGCTCCTGGCCTTACTACTGGGAACAAAGGACGCTACTAGGAACAAGGAGGCTACTCAAGTCAGAACATGGGCCTTACATGGCCCTGGTTCAGCTGGTGGCTGAGTCGGCCGCGGGAATCACTTTGTTCAAGCCCAGCCACCTCATCTGTCAGTCGGCCGTCTCCATCACGATCCAGCTGTGCGAAATAGTCCATGGGTTTCCTTGAGCGAAAGAAGGAACGGCAAAGGACTTTCGTTTCAATTGATTCTAAACTTTCGTTTCTGCTTCTGGCACCCTCGAAGAGTGTCCAAACTCGGGCGTACGATCCATTCTGCATGATTTAGGTTCCACACGATAACTCAAACCGAAGCTCATGGACTTGGCACTGCATGGTCGGAAGCTTTGCTGGATGCATTCAATCTATAGCAAATATATGTAACAAAATGCATTCCATCTATAGCAAATATATGGTATATACAACTATATATATAACATATATATTTGTGATTTTTGTGTGTGTGCGATGCTACCCTCACAGCTTCATCTAGTCACGCCAGGTATCACTTTCACTGCTTGGAGCTGCTGATCTATTGCCACCAACGGAGATCCACCAAACATGCTTTTGGCGCCAAGCCCTGAAACAAAGCCGCAATGGCGCAACTTATGCTGCGCCCGATGAAACACTCAAACAACAGCCATGTAGAACATCAATGCCGCATATGGCATACCAAAGCCCATAGGGATTCATAGGATGCCTTTGTAGTCTAAGGAGGAACTCAAGAAACAAACGACGAACAAAACTCAGAACATCGGAATGTCCTGGAAAGCCCTCCACCCTCTCTTCGGCGGGCTCTAGACCTTGGAGGCACTCTCAGAATGTTCCGACTACCACATGACATTGCCCGTGCGGCTTCCAAACATTCGCCAATCAAAGGCACTCTCAGAGACAATGCAGGAAGGTGGGTTTAGCTTGATTTGGACATGTTTTGAAAGAATAAGGGCAAATGGGGGCAATAGGAGTGTATGGCAGGACTGTTGGAGCCGGCCCTTTGTAAAAAGTGGCGGATCTCTCCCCATCCCCGTCCATTGAAGTACCATTGTTGGATTTCCTTGGAGCAGAGTACCTGCTGCCCGACTGGTCCGATCCGGTCCAATTCCTTGGACGCCGAGCCGGGCGAATGCTCTTGGCACTCTGCTTCGGAGCCACCTTGCAATGCATCTGGTTCGTCCTGCAGGTGGGGGGTGAAATAGACTTGGGCCTCAGAGATGGTCTGAGCAATTCAAGTCATGTCGTTTTGACAGGAACACCGGTTACACTAATTACACTGAATAGCAAATCTACAATGAAATGATTGTGCTTGGCTGCTTGGCACCGCTCATGCAGGTCCTGACATCCATGTTCATTGAGCGGTGGTAAAGACAAACCAATGGCTTCCAAGGCTTGCTGTAGTGTTGTGCGCACTTCCTTGGAGTGAATCTTGATTTCGCACATCGGACTGTGCTATGACCCTTCTTCCAATCCACAGCCAAAGGTCATCTCTGGCATGTCGCAATGAAGCAACCTTGAGGACGCCTGCGTCACAAGCTTCTTTGAAGCTGCTATGAGCAACAATCCTCAGGAGGCTCTGGCACTGCGGAGGTATCTGCGAGTTCTGCAGGCATTCATGCTGGAAGTGACTCTGCATATGAGAAGTTTGCATTGCCGAGACCCCCAGTCTGCAGCCATGGATCTTTTCACAGAAGCCATTGTGCCCGCGGAATGCAGCGCAATGCAATGGGGACAAATGGTCACAGTCCTGAAACACCCTCTTCTGCGTGACAAACACGTCGCTTGATTCTTTCCAAGCAACTACCCCAAAACAAGGGAAAACAAGGTCCGGCACCAAATGAAACCTGACGACCCAATTCCGAGACCTGCTGGTCAACACTCGCACCCACAAATAGATTGAAGCTAGGTTCCATCAGCCAAACCTCAGAAGCACTTTCTACAGCTACCTCTGTGCATTTGCTGACAACTCGTTTGAACACACTCCAAGCATATACAGTACAATACAGTACCTAAAGAGCAGCATTGCTGCAAGCAAGGGACTGTGCTCATTTGAGCATCCTTCAGCAAGATCTCCGCCACCTTGGCAATGAGACGCCCTCATCATCACAAAACGGTTCTGGATGTTTGGCTTAGAAAAGGAAACTCGAATGCATGAAATATCGATAATGCACGTCGCAGCTCATACAATGAAATGATACAAAACGAGATTGGAGCGCGCACACGCCCCCCCCCCCCCCACCCCACACACACACACACACACACACACTGCACTTTTGTAACATGGGGGGCGACATGACATGTCTGATCGTCAGGCACCTCCTCATGTCCTCCTCGAGCAGCATAGTGCAAAGCGGTCCGCCCAAAACAGTCCACGACCTCCAAACCGCTGAAGTCTGAGTGCTCCATCAGCGCAGCGCATACCTTGGGCTTTGTTTTCACAAGATCCCTTGGACTGCGGCACCAAAAAAAGAAACGCATCGGATCAAGGCACGTCATACAAGATCTGGGAGATCATGCAACATCATGCAACATTTAAGGCTTTTCGATTGGCTCTTCAATCCAGCTATATAATTAACTGTCTTTGCAGGTTGACCCTTGATGCTGTCAAATGCTGTCAAGCTACTTCGTCCTGCCCAGCTGCCGCTGCATGGTGCAAGGCCGTTTGACCATCGCAATCTGCTGCGCTAGGAGAATTGAACAGTCCTCATAAACACGCCGCGAGTTCTCATAATATAGTATATTATATATATATGTAAATATCAAGATGCGTGAGCGGCAGCCAACAGGCAACCCTAATTATAGAATTAGTTATGTCACATATGATTATGTCTGTGTTCTGTGTGGTGTGGCTTTGGCTGGCTTGGTGTTAAAGATGTGGTAGGGGCTCTCGATCAGCAACAGGCCAAGTGTCGGTGGTTCAATAGCAACCGGCAAACGTCTGCATGTCCAGCCCGGGCTGCCATATGCAAAGCCTTGTCTTGCAGTTCTGTCCTGTCGTCATTCTCAATCCCTCATCAAATTAACGCTCTTTCCTTGCATGGCTAGGTGTAAACCTCCTTTCCATCCTACACCTCGGAATCTTGCACTCCCGTATAGCCAAAGAGGCTGTTCGGAGGTACCGGTCCGGGCTATTGATATAGTGCACAAAGTTCGAGTGATCCTTAAGTTGAAAAGGGCCATGGAGGTAACATTTGTCCAATAAGAGCAATGCAGCAACATGAGAAGGGACGATAAAGGCATCTAAGACAGCTAAATAGAGACAATACATGTCCAAGCACGATCAAACTAAGAGAAACGGAAACCACCTCCAGCTTCAACCGAGTCAAACCAAGTCTCTAAAAGCATACGGGTAATAGCAGCAGACCCTCTGGACGCGGCACAATGGAGGGCAGTACGTCCATTGGAATCTTTGACGTCCAATTGCACCTGACAAGGGCCAGGGGCTCGGCATGGCTGGGCTATCCATTTCTTTGGATTTGGTTCCGGAACATGCTCGAGGGGCCCATGAGGCAAAGGTCGATCATTTCGATCCCCTATTGCCGTGGTGTCACCTTCAATTATTCAACGCATACATCCGAAGAGCCGTCTTCCGTATATCCCCTGGTTCCGTGACCTCTGTGGGCTTCCCCATCGCATCAGCGCTACTGATCATCATCAATGCCTCAGTTCATGGCACCACAAGACCAAAGAACCAAAAGCCACATGAGTCACGCGAATGACTCCTGCATCACAAATCAGGGTGGAGTTTGACATCACATGACTCTTTCAGAACTCTTTCATGACTCTCATGGCACCACCGGGCCTTGGGAGGGAGCAAATGCGCCGTCGGACCGTAATGCTATGTGCGCACCACAAGGTGTCACGGCCTCACGCCAAGATTCCTCGGCCTCATCTCCAAAGGCCACGGTAAAAAGCAGGCCCTGAAGCTCCTCATGCAAAAGCCGCTGCCAGCCAATCAGCAAGGGCTGTAGTAGAAGACCGCAATCAACCAGTGCAGCATAATTAATTATACATTACATACAATGACCATGCACATCAGGATTTTCACTGTAATTGTCAGTGCTTTACTTGCGGATGCTTGCTCTAAAGTGTATGGGTTTGAGTCCTTCAGATCCTTCTACCTGCAGGATCCCGCAGGCCTTTAGGGCCAAGTCGCGACTGCATTGACCGCTGGGGCCTCCAGGTGGCTTCTCAAGAAATGCTCTTCCACATCATCGTAAAGCCCTCGAACCTGCCCCAGCAGCATGTGAGCCACTGGCAATTGCATAAACGCCGCCCCCCCAAATCTAGTTACTGTATACTGTATACATTAAACAGTATACCCGATATATATATATATATATATATTATGTATATATATATAAATACATCATTATACATCCACTTTGATGTGAGCTGGGCTAAATACGTATGATTAAACCCCTAATTATGTCGTATAACTTTCGTACGCTCCTGCTTACGCTTCTTACGCGACCACAATGTGAGCTTACGCACCACGGATATTGAAGAAAACCTTACGCAGATCCAGATCTTTCGCAATTTGCATTTTCACACATTGACATGAGAACCATACTCCCAAGGGAAATGCTTACGAGAAGGCTCCTTTTTGCAGGTGAGCGGGCGACAAACACATGATCACTAAGACCCCGAAGCAAAGGAAGCAAAGGATTACTAGCATCTACTTACTGGGTGCCGTGGGCTAGGGTAGGCAAATGGAAAGTTGGCTTACGCGAACCTTACGCCACCAAGTCCTCAGCAAACGGAGCCTGGCATGTTATGACATGTTATGATGAGAACGGTTTGATATGTTATGACAGAGTGGCAAACACAAAAAAAGCACAGTGCACACACCTGAAACACAGTGCGCACAAATGTCAGTTTCCAAGGGTTTCAAAGCTCTCCTGGTCCATACAGTTCCTTTCTTAACAGGTGTGTGCTAAGAATCTACCAATGAAAACACAACCAGATGGCAAGCTTAAGCAACATGCATGTCTCACAACTCCCATACGCAACCTTACACTTTTCAGGCTTTTGCTTACGCCCAAGTTCCATATGACAAGGCCTTTACTTAGTTCATCTTGGGAGGTTTTTAGCCTTGCTCATGTGAGCATGCATACAAGCATGCTCTCAGTGCTGATTCGTCATCCATCAAAACCACAAGCCTCGCATTCCAATTATCTTCACCAACATGATCCCTTTCTTAAGACCCCTGAAGTCACAATTCTACCCATTTTGCGTCTATTCGAGGTCTCTATGTGTGTCTGTCCATTCTTGCCGTGAAGGCCAAGCAAGCAGTGTATTCCGCCAGACTTGGTCCGTGCTTCAGGACTCTGCAAATCTCCCAGGCACCCCTCCTCGCTAGGACGCTCTGCCAACTTCTCTTGGCACTCTTGGTGTGAGATCAGTGGCGGTGGTAGGCGCTCATCCAACCTTCCAGGCAAACACACTCAAACATGGTTGCTCCAACATCACATCCGGCATCTGTATGGGATCTATCGCCAATTTAAGCCTCCTGCATGTCATACACTCAGCCCGTGTTAGCCAAGAATGCACATGTGGCATCTACCCTCACATCCTCCCCAACGTGTCCCTACCTGTTGCTGATGCCTATCGGGGCCTGGTTTCTACAATTCACGCTGCCATGCTGCAGTTTCGCACCTCTTCATAAATGCGAGAAGCTTGGTGACAGTGTCCTTGAGGCCATCCACATCCTGAAAGAAGGCAAGCAAAACCAGGTGCACCAACGCATGAACAGCGTCGTGCTATATCAGTGGTCAATGACTTGGGGCTGATGAGATCATGCAATCCCTATCAAAAACAAGCCGTGCACACGCATGCACATGCTCTCACACAACCATGATGTCTGCAACTGAGCTTCGTCATCTTTTGATTGACGCCAAGCTGGCGGCACACATCCTTCGCCGCTGCAATTCAGACTTTGTGGGGAAAACTGTGCATGCAAAACGGCACAAGTAACAAGTGCCTTACTAGTAGCAACAAGAAGCTACTAGGAACAAGTGCATCGCTTCTAGTAACAAGTGCCTTACTAGTAGGAGCAATGTTCGCTACTAG
>CAXAMN010028839.1:110015-157303 GCA_963970005.1 Durusdinium trenchii
CTACTAGGAACAAGTGCATCACTTCTAGTAACAAGTGCCTTACTAGTGGTAACAATGTTTGCTATTAGTTTTTATATTAAACTCATGCAAATGCCGCTGCGCACTGCCTGGATGGGGGAGGAGTTTCGCTAGGTTGCGTCGCTGTCCTCCGCCATTGATGTGAGACTTCAATGGTGCCACATCTCGTTCTAGGTCGGCAACCCGCGTGAGGAGCCTTGGAAGGCCCCTATGAACTCTAGGACAGGCACTGGAGTTTGAAAAGCTCTGGAGTTGTTTTTTTTGCTGCACTGTTGATTCGCAAAGGCGTGTCTGCACAAGAGCTGACACATCAAGATTCAATTATGCACATGCAGTGCTCAATAAAGCCCTTCCAGTGCGTGTGACATGATCCTTTAATGGCTGGGAGCTGGACCGAGACACCCATGTGAGTTCCAGTGCGAAACTGAGCACGCTGCCCAACCACCAAGCGTTGAAGAGACTCCACCTGCACTTCACAACGCTACCTCTCTCCCTCTCGAGAGCTCAGCCCATGGTGACACAACGTGGCTCTAGCATCAATCCATGAGCTGTTTTCAGGCTGTTTCCAATTCTTTCTGTTTGGGGTGCGTTCATTGGAACATGAAGTGTGTTGATTTAACACTTGGACCTCCCGCATCTTTTTGCAGAAAAAGCACGTGGACAATGTCCAAGGAAAACTCAAAATGTGTCGTGGATGAAGCGCCCCTTGTTTCAACACGACTCATAGTCGGACTCTCAGTCATCCACCGTGAACATGGGAAGAACACCATGCAACACCTACCGCAAAGGACTTGGCCTGGGTGCACAGCCATGTGAGTGGTGTGCCAACGCCCGACGCCAAAGGTGTGGCCATGGCTGACGGTTGGAACCAGCTTGCAGCAGCTTGCAACTTTGTTGACTATCTACAGCACCTGCTGCACTGGCCTGGAAAAGGATTAGCATAGGTGGATGAGTAAACTCAGCCTCCATGAACAAAAAGCGCATCAATTTAGATGGTGTATGGTTTCTTTTCATATCTTTTCATGCATTCTTCATTGATGTCAATTCACATGCGCCCCTCCGCCCACATTATTTCATGACAAGTCCTCATGAGGTCACTAAGAACAACAGCTGCAAAGCACACTTCCACAACCGGCAAATTAAACGTACAGCATGTTGAACATCCGAGCACATAAAACACCTCAAAACACAAGTTTCTGTTGCGCAGTGAACATCTGAGTAAAGTAAAGAATGTCTTCCCCACTAAGGGCAAAGCGGAGACCGATAAGCCAGTGTTCCAAGCCTGTGACGATTGAACCAAAGTACACCCTCCCTTCTCCGCAACATTATATAAATACATTTCCGAGTACTGTAGTGTGCAGTGCAGCCTTGACACTGCAAAGTCTCGAAAGAATCTGGCTCCCACCAAAGCCATCCTGATTGCCAGCAGGCCATGCTGAAACTTGCAACAAGGCTACATACTGTAATTAGTTAAGTGCACAGCTTGGTAAAAACATCTTCGAAACATCTTCGAAACATATACACACACATGCGCCGTCGACATCGACTTCGCGGCCATAACGTAACCGAGCTGCGGAGCTTCTGCAACCTGTCTCCCGCGCTCTTCGGGGGATGATGGACAGTATGATTGCTATGAGAACTGCATGCGGCGAACCTGGTGGCTACACAAAGCTGCCAAGAGCACCGCCAGCGCTGTTTTCCAATTCAAAGAGAGCTCCACAACGACGCTCGGCAACAAAACCTGGCACAACAGACTGCAGCCATAAATGTCGAACACAATTAAACGATAGACATTGCCAGACTTGTATAAATTCGTGCATCGTTCCACCGCCAACAAAGCCGCTGCGGGGAATGGAGCGCCAACCTCAGTGTCATGGACGTGCTGGCAAACACACCATTCCCGTGACGCTGTGCAGCACTCCAATATTGAGAGTTGACCAAGGCTCCGACCAAAAGAAAAACGATCAAATACACCGGGGTGAGTATTCGCCATGATGACACGTGAACCTCTGGGAAACATCAGGATGTGTTAACTCATGAACCCGTGATTGTCAACCAAGTCAACTCGGGTCCAGAAACATGCACGACATGCACGCTGACCTTCATCACCGAAGGAAGGCCATGGCAGCAATTGCAAATGTTCTGTACGTTACATGTGGCAATACTGTACAGTATTGTGTGTGTGGTTGTTGGTTATGGTGGGCCTCCAAAAGAAAGTCTGAAAAATATGTTGCCACTTCCAATTTATTGAATATGGAAACCTAAAGGGTGATTTCACTCGGAGTCTTACAATGCATCAGGAGCAGCAGCAATGGCTGAAGCTTGTGAAAAACCAAAGGGTCAAGGGCATGGGCCTGGGCCAAAGAAAAGGCTCGTGAGTGGTTGCGGTGTCTGGAATACATCACCCATTGCACATGCAAACCAATTGCCAACCCGTCGTGATGGAATGTGATGTGGGGAAATCTGGATATATGGATAAAAATTGATAACACAACAGCCAGCTCATGCTGCTTGTCAGCGCAAGCTAACCAGTGCAAATCGAGGCCCCAAACCCTACTAGCGCCTCTAATTGAAAGTTCGAGAAGCCAAAGGCAAACAATTGACAACGATCAATGGTCCTACTAGATCTGGGCACCCCGGCATAAATGTGAGCTGACTCGCATGGAGCAGCATGCTTTTTTACGTCAGCACGCTGACAATGACAAACAGTCCATCTGCTTGACAAGCCGGTGAAAATGGGTGAAAATGAAGGATGAGTGGATGGTGCTTATCCCACAATTAATCCTCACCATTCCTCACCATTGTTGCGCGAAACATACATCTTTGCAGTTTCACTGTATGTGCAATTAGTCGTGAAAACGAAATAGCAAAGCCCCACGCTGACAGTCAAGGGAACTATGATAGGAGAGAGCACCCACACCCGCCACGACCTGAGAGTTTGCAACCAGGACCACACGCGTGCTTGATCATAGAACTCGAAATCAATCTCCTCCAGAGTCTTCTGGACTCCAATAGGCGCAAAGCTCCTAAAAACAATCTCGTCAATGTCGAGGATGAAGTTCAAAGCCAAACAGTTCAACAAAACATCCTCTGCAGTCGTTAGACTCAGCAACATGGCCACACCGAGCCAAACCGTATACACGCTTATCGCCATGGAGAACACTCCTAACACTATGAAAACTTTCGCGTCTGCCCTGTGGTAGCCAGCAAATCGAAGAGACACCTCTTCGCGTGTGGTGTGGATCCAGGAAGCTGATCCCAGGCCCTTGCCAGAAGGAGGAAGCAGGTAGAAATGTATCACTGAGGTCCAAAAATCTCGGCTCCACTGCACCACAAAAATGAAAATACCCAGGAAACGAAATAAATGCGTCTCGATCCCAAAGACCTTGCCATCTGCAGCTGGGTCTAGGCTTGAAATGCTGTTGACCGCAGTTTCATGAAACGATTCATTGCCCGTCATGCCAGCAATTAGGCCGATAATGGATTTCAAAGCTCCATGGGTTGCTACCTGCAATTCATAGCGGGCGAAATCTGTTTCCCGATTCTCAGTTGTCACATTGAACCCTTCGTATCCACGGCCCACATGGGCTGTCAAGCCGTAACCTGTGGGGAAGAACAAGCTGTCGGCTGCTCCTATTCCATACATACATGCAGCTGGATCGCCACCTTCCGAACTCAACAATGGCACGTAGACCAGCAAAGCCAGCAAACAACCTTGCAGAATGATGCTCACTGTGTACATGACCACAGCAGACCAAAAATATGAGCGGCACTGCGTGCTCCAGCCGCTACTTCGGTAGACGCACCACATCACCAACGCAGCTGCATAGGCTGAATCCTTGGGCATGTCTTCTGCAAAGCGATATCTTGCAAGGACGCTACCCGTGTCCTCGCCCCTCAAGTTGCCTCGTGGAATGTAAAGCCCCTCGTGCACCCCACTGCTGATCATGACCCATTGACCATCCTTTTGAAGCCAACCCTCCACTTCTTCCCCCCTCGTAAAGAAGATTTGCATCAAGCATCTCTCCAGAGTCCAGTTTCCGGTAGAATTCTGCAAAGGAGCAGTTGACGCGCCAGCCCTTTGAGTCCTGTCACCGGTCGGCGTAAGTTGAACACAAACACATACCAATGAAAACACCTGCATACACCTGCGATATTGGAACCCTTGTTGGAACCCTGATGGACAAACTTGGTGACTGTCCTTCTTCCGCTTCTTCAAGTCAGACATAAGCAAATACTTAGGTGGGCGCAGATCAGCATCAGCTGAAGGGCTGTGAGGTTCAACTAGCTCCAAGAACTCCACTCGTTTTTGCATGCCACGGTGCTGACCCCACACTGGGTTGCCTGCTCAGCCAAGCTCAGGGGAATAAAGGGCCAAGGAAGGGTCCATAAATGCGATCTTCAAACATCAAAACCGAAATGAAAAACACTGAGATGCAGTGCTGCAGCAAATGATTCTCTGTCACAGTGTCCTTGTTTGAATTGAGTGGTGATCTCATGACCTCCAATGTTGGAGTCCAAACTCAGTTTCAACCTGAAACTGGAACTGTGTGGTTGCTTCAGGTTTTGCAAACGTTAACTATATGGAGCTTCTTCCTGTTCATTTATCTTTCCTTCCTGGTTGAATTTGATATCAACTAACTGATTTGACTGATTTGTCTTTCCTTGTTCTTTCTTTCCTTCTTTAAGGTTTGATCCGCGTATGTCTGTCTGTCGTCCTTTTTCTGTTTCCTGCTCCTCTGTTTCAACCCCTAGTTGTCTTTTCTTTCTTTCTTGCTTTTCGTGATTGCTATATACTTCTTATTTTTGGATGCCTCCCCCCTACGGGAGTCTTTGCCCCATCTCGCACAGCCTTTCCTTGAAATCCTTTTGTGCAACCTCCTAATCACCCCAGTGGTTGATTTGGACTTGTTCCGATCAATGCTATACACCTTACCTGCCCTCTGGTGCTTGTACCTTGCAGATCCTTGCAAAACTCTCTAATAGTCTAGCACGCTGAACTTGGAATTTGCCAACTTCAACCACCTCTACTTTACTACTTTCTAGTCATAGGCTATAGGTGACTGCCTTCGGGAATTCAAAAGCATGCGGCTCAAGCCCAGTGAGTCAAACCCACACAAGCTGAGTAATCGACAAAACTGCTTGCTTACCCGACATGGATGCCCCGGACATCGCACTGATCACCATCTGTCACAATACAATGCATTGCTCGCCTCACCTGCTACCATCACAACACCCCCACATACGCCTCCGCTGACAGCCAAGTCCCCCAGGTAGTTTAGTTGAAACCTCTCCCCCTAGACCCCCTATTCTCACCTCGTTGAATAAAAACAACTTCAGCCTTGCCTATACCGTCTGGCTTTCCTAGCAGGAAAGTATGTAAACTGCGTTGCTGCACGTAACACACGTTGGCGACGCCGGCCTTTAACGTGGTCACCATTGTACAAGCCCTGATCAGCCCGGCCGCCGGTTTGGCTCTTGGTGGAGTGCAGTCGTGTCTCTGAAGCTACAACCCACAGGTTGGTCTCTTCCCGCGGTTTGAGGAGGAGCTTGAAATTTGCTTTGAGAGGCAAGAACTTCTCGTGGTCGACCTAGGCATTTTTAACATCAACCAGAAAACTCCTGGCCCTTAACAAACTCAGTATGCCAAGGTACACTGCTATCACCCAACTCGAAGGATAATGCACTTGTCACTTGTCCTTCATACTGTCAGTTTAGTTAGTAAGTTAGTCCATGAGTGAAGGTGCCGAAGTTAAACTAGCACTTTTTCCAGTATTGTACTTGGCTCCTGTGTCTTGGCCACAAGTTCAGGGATTTTGACAAATAGCTTTCAGCAACAACACGCTTGATGCAACCCCGAGGCAATATCCTTTGTATTCCTTTATTGTCTTCACCTCCCGCATCTTGACTTCTAGCTATCACCCTCGCGCGTCGCGTATGTCTGGGACCAATTGGCCGAACTTCGCATCCTCAAACGTCTGACAAACACTTGCATATATATTATATATATACAAAGAGTGAGAGAGAGAGAGAGACAGTCCTGGCGTCACCGGGATTTCAAACCCAAGACGTGGAAAAAGTATGTGGGGGCCTCCAAATTAAAGTCTTTGTAGCTTAGGACCTGGCCCCCTGCCTTTCTTGACCAATCATAGATGTAGGGAAGGTGCCGGGATCGAAGTTTGCCTCGCCCCTTCGCAGGGCTTCGCGCTGGCTGTGAGATGTTGCGACTAGTATATAGCTATATATAGCTATATACTACAATAGTCTGCTAAGCCAAGTCGCCTGGACCCATTCCACTTCATTGGATCCCAAAATAAGGTTTCCAGCCAGGATGTCTCCCTTTCTTGCCGGATCACAGTTCGCAATGAAGTCTGAGGGTTCACAAGATGATGTGTACTGAACTTCCTCTGCAACAACTTCATAGCTCTCCAAGCCTCGGTGAGTTGGCCATCTCCACTCTCCAAACCTCTTGGAAGAACAAATCCTCCTAGGCCATATATGCTTCATGTGCAGTTGCCATCAAGCATCCCACAACAAAAAAAAGTGCATATCATGGCACCTTCCCACAACTAATTAGCACGCCTCACCACCAAAACATCCATCAAATGGGTAGAAAATCTGAGGGGTCCTCTGCAGAACACTCCTTTCTCGAGTGCGACACTCAGGTCAGCACCACAAAGCCCCCCAACTGGGACAAACCTGCCATCGTGGAGTTGCAGCCACCGCTCTGGCTCGAGCTCGGATTGATCGAAGGTTCCATGCAGCGTGCCGAAGGTGAATGTAAGTCGAACCACCAAACGCGGGTCCTCCTCCTTCACACATTTCCTGACTCCGACAAGGTATCATTTTGGTGAGGTTTGGTCATGATCGGCTCCCCAAATCCTCCAGTCACGGAGTTTAAGTTTAAGCCCTTGGGCAGGTCGGATCTTCATTGTGTGCATTGTTTCAAGCTCAGTGGCGGGTGTAGGGTGCAAGCGGGTTAGTGCACAACCACTACGCTAGCCGCTAACACGCAGCTGCCACCATACCCCAGCAAGCTGGCCAAATTATTCGACAGCTGGTTCGTTAGTAAAGGGGATGTCAAGTTGCCCTCTAGTTGGTGTGCCACCACAGCTGAAACAGGTCTGGCGACTTTCTGCTGGCAAGCTAGCACTCCAACCGCTGGCGATTCACTCCATGTTCTGGAAATCTGCCAGCCCCGCCTGTTGGAGCTTGGATATTGCTTTGTTTTTGTCAGGGCCGGATCCATTTTGTCCCTTGCACTTACCGGCGCCGCCAACTGTTGAGCAAAAGCTACAATCGATCAATCACATCTGAAGCTGTTGTGGCGAAACAATGTCTTGGCCATGCATGAATCCCTGCCTTCTGCGTGGTGACGATCGCAATTGGCGGCTAAGGCGGTAGTCACGGTAGTCACCACTTCGTGGCTCCAAGTTTCCCAGGGAACTCTGCTCACCCACGCGCCCCGCACAAATGTCCACCACTTTAAACGGTAAACGCATGACGCGCTTTCATGTCACACACAAACTAGACACACACAACCCCAACATACCAGCACATGAAACAGCATGGCAGGCTGAACATCTTGATATCTTGGCAACACCCTAGTTACTACTCACAAAGCTTCCCTCAAGCACAACGTAACGTATCAAGAACAAAACACACACAACATAAACAACTAAGAAACCTCCCACATAAATACAGGGAAACACAGTCAGTGGCTTGGTATGACTTGTGTTGGTGTTGGCCAGGGACAAACAAACGGCTTTTCTCTCAAGGTAAACGCATGTGGCTGTGACTTCCCCCCAAGCACCCCGAGCTATGTTCAATACTCACCACGGTGGGTGCGACCTCCTCCACTACAAGGTATGGTGTGTTGTCCAGGGTCCAAGTGTTTGCGCCACCTATTCGGTGGAAAGAGACCCCGGAAGAGCATCCCCTGACCCCCCGAAGAGCACACTAAGCAAGTGACGGTGTATTGTACGTCAACAATAAAAGATACACTGAGAGGTATACGGGCAAAGGGAGGATCTGCGTATACTATGTATACTGTGTTTCTTTGGGGCCTTGCGTATCCCTGATCCGTGTCCTGACAATGGTTGCCTCCAGGAGTTTGCCACAAATCTTGCCGAAGGTGACCTTCTTGAAGGTCTTAGAGTCATCTTTGATCTCCACACGATCACCTTCCTCGAAAATGCCTGCCAGGCAGACATCTTCAGCACCGGTGGGCTCAGGTTTGGATGCATGAACGGCATGAACTCTTGGCATGTTCAAACCTGCCTGGCACAAGCTCCCCCGTGAGTGTGCTTCCCTTTGGGATGACGTCCAAAGCTCCCCGAGCAATTGACTTCCTCTCCGCTTGCACCAGCGCTCCAGCGTTTTCAATTCGATAGATGCAGCCCTCCTTTGCCTCTGGGTCAGCAGAAAAAAGTTTGCATTGACCACAAACACGACTCATTCCACCATTGTAAACATCGACACAATGGCACGAGTACAAAAGAGTTTCAATGCACAACCAGGCGGGAAAGGATTAACATCTGAAAGGATCTTCCTTGCTCAAATCTTCCTCCCTTCCAAGCAGTTCCATTCTCGAACTTCCCACTGGCGATGCCTTAATTGGTTCTGCAACTTCCACTTTGATCTCTGCCTGGCCAAACCTGAGGAGCGTTGGCACATGTGGACGGGGTCCTTGCAAAAGGAGGACCCACCAATGCTACCTCAAGCGAATACGTGTTGACAAAGCCTTCTGCAACACGGTAGGTGCAAGAGACTTTGAATGGACTGCAAATGCAATATAACTTAAGAAGGGCATGCCTGACAGGAGCATTCTATAGACCATCTATGGGCAATTGGGATATGTTGGGTCATCTGCACTGGCCCGCCCCACCTGTCCAACTTGAACAAACCACCAATACATCTCCTGGGCAACAGGTCAAACCTCCACATGGAAGGTCACACGACCTCCACTCTCAGAACCTGAAAATATGATAATAATGGCGGCATTTGCAAGACCAAAAGATGCCACGGCCCGGCGTTTCCGGAAGGCTCTGGGCATTTTGGGCGCCACTCGGTTGCTCTGGGTCACCGGGCTCTGCTTCAACAGCTTCGGTTGCTTTGGCATTAGCTTCAACCTTCGTCTCCCTCTTCCTGGCCTCAGGGTCTGAACTTGACTTGCAAGAACTAGGTCCTAGGTTAACATATTATGAATCATATGATCCAGTCAGCACGTGCTTGAACTAGGTAACTAATGTTGACCTCATAACAATAAATAGCCCGTTAATAATGCTAAATCTGTTCAATCACCCATAATAAATGGACCTCAAATAATGCTATTATAATCTATTATATATATATATTTGTTTTTAATGTCCTTTCAATTTCCTGTCCTTTCCTTTAATGTTCTTTTCAATTTCCTTTCCTTTCATTGTCCTTTCCTTTCCTTTCATTGTGCTTTCAATTTCCTTTCCTTTCCTTTCATGTTCCTTTCATTGCTTTTCCTTTAATGTCCTTTCTTTTCCTTTCATGTTCAATTCAAATCAAGATTGTATAGGATTTTTTCAGGATTTCACATTATTTGGGGCCGCACTTGATCAAGGGGGGGTTATTATTAGGAGGTGGACATTAATGGTAACTAGGTTAACATATTATGAATAATATGATCCAGTCAGCACGTGGTTAGAAACCCTGAATTCGCAGGTTCAGTACACATTTCATTGCGAGCAGTTTATTTACAGGCCCCTGCCCTGGGAAATCAAAATGTAGCAGAAAACAGATTCTGCATCAAACCCCGAGTAAAGTAAAGTACCACGGAACCTTCTTTGCTTTCTTCTTCGGCTCCCTCATTGGCTTTGGCACGCCGGCCTCAAGTGATTGGCAGATGAGGCGCTTCTTGGCAAAAGATATATCGATGGATGTGGTACGGGAACATCTGTTTTGTCAAAAATGGAACCCGTGCACCGTAATACCCTCGCAAGGTGCCGGTTGGGAACTAAGAGCTGCCCTATGATCTGGGGGCTGTTGCAATCTCAATCAACCCACTAATTTTTGATTGTGCAGGAGATACGCCTTTACTCTCCTCCACCAGACGTGCATGGCAGGCATGGTGCTTCTATTCCAATTGTATTGGACGCATTGACGCATGCACCAAAAAAATCAATCAAACCATGTCGATCTTGTTGTCTTGTTGGGGCAATCACATGGGCTCGTACGACAAAATCATTTTACAATATTTGTTGATACTGGTGGTGTAAACATGCGTACAATGATAGTGGAGTGCGAGAAACTCTCAAATGAACACAAGTCCCCAAACCTAATCTGCTGGGAAACATGAGCGCCCAGACACAAGTTCTTCATAGTTCTTCCCTCATGAAGAGCACACAAGCATTCCCCCCAAACCCAGGGTTGATATGCCGTCCATGTCCCCACTGCTCACGTGATAATAAAACATACAATAACAAGAACCAAACGCACACGATCCAAGACTATAAGACTATTTGGTCCCATCCAGCGCATCGTCCAGCAACCAACCCACCATACCCCACTCGTTCCCACCCTACCTCAGCCACACCCTGCAGCTCTGACCTTGACGGGGAGGACTGCACACAGGACATGGCACACCATACCGGCAGGGAAATGTAAACCGTGCAACATGCACCTTGATTCATCCTGCCAATAACTGTCGATCAACATGATGAACTTGACGGGAGCGCTGGCGTTTGTTGTGGGGCGTGGTGTTGAGTGTCGAAAAGGTGGCGGAATTTGGCGGAGGCTGAATCCAATGAATCCAAGGTGATCTGCCAATTGCGCCTTATGAGGAAAAATCGGAAATGGATGGAGAAGGCTTGCCACTTTTGCCCTAACAAACATGCACTCTGTGACACCTCTATGGCCCAACGCCAGCCCCACCACCGTGCCAGGCCTCTCCGACCTTGTGGCCGAGACCTCCGCACGCTTTATCCAAACACCAAATGGATGATGGTGCCTATTGGAAAAATGATGAAACATGTCCCCGAGTCAAGTCCCAGATTTTCTCTCTGCACCAGCCATCGTGCCGAAACATGCCGAAACAATCGCAATTCAGTTCTGGCCTCTGCGAATTCCTCCGTGCTCTGTGGGAAAAGCCCTGTGGCCTCTGGAGCCTCCATTTCAATAGTGGCACATCCTTGCTCAGTAAGACCATAGGGGATGGCACAGCCGGCTGCAGTGACCTGATCTGCAGCAATCCAATGATACCGAAAATGCCCCTCACGACGTTTCCATCTTGCAAAAACACATCTGCAGCAATCCAAGCGTATTTGAAACGCGATGCCTCAGGATATCTTGGACTAGCGAGTTCCTTCTCAATCGTGTCAGAGGCCTGACCCGGCTTTCAAGGAACAGTTATGAACATGGCCAACTTGGACACCTTGACGATTGACAAATTCTGAAAAGCAGGTGGTTAACCTCAAAACCTTGCCTCTGAGGTTAAGGATGCTTGTTTGCACACAATATCACACAATCAAAACAACAGAGGTGCAAAAGGCAAATTGCAGCGTGCGAAACCTTTGACCACGTGATTCTTCGGCCCTCCATCATTCATTTCCCAACAAAAATCAAGAATCAGAAGAAACGCTAGTAGGTCGGAGGCTAGTAGCTGAATTACAAGAATGTTTTGTCTTAATTAAGTAGGCGCCTACTTCTATAATTAAGTAGTCTACACGAACAACTTCGACCCGAAGGTGGTTCCCAATGGCCAATTGAGCGTGGCTTGCCATCTCGTCTCCTGCACTGCGTTTCGCCAGAGCTACAATTAGCAAATGATAAATGAGACCGGGTACCGCGTAAGCAAATCATAAATTCAATACATACAACTGATCGTGGTGCAACGCGCTTTTGCCAACTTAAATTGCGTGAGTGGCCGGTCACAGTCACCAACCTTTCGGATTTATTGAATTAGGTCGTCTTTGTGCCTCTTACGCGTATGGCGGTAAACTCACGGGGTAACTTGTGGCCCAACTGCAATCATTTGCATGCAAAATGGGGTGAACCCATTTGAGCCCCCGTGTGTTCCCACTGCCCTCCCAAACACGCATCCTTGTTGCCAAAAAGGCCGTGGCGCCTGCCATGGAATATGCGATTTGTTGGTTTGGCATTTGTTTGTTACATACGTGTTGTGTATTTTTTTGTCGTCTTTGCTCTTGCTTCCTGGCGGAATTTGCAAGGCCGAGGCCGCTGCAACTTCTGTTTTGCCGACGAAACCGGTGTGAAACATTTGTAGCGTTGAGCACTAGTGAACACAATCCTGGGCCTATATCATAAACACAATGGTCTTTGGATGTCTTTGGTCCCAGTTCGCGCCTCCAGACACCCTGCCATGCCCACATTCTCAATGAAAACCTCATCACCAACAGGTGCGTCAGGTGCCTGAGGCCGGAGATGCTAAACATGCAAATGGACGCCAACAGCAAGTTGAAAACACAAGTTCTGGCAAAATGTCAGGACACTCAAGTGTTTAGGAAATTGTTCCAACGTGTGCTTTCTACACAGTCAGAGTTCCATTTAGATCATTGCTGTTGTTATTCTTTGACTGCTAGATCCAAGGACTAACACTAACACAGTGAACTTGGTTAGACATTGGGTCACCCTGGATGATAGCCAAGTAGAAACTTTTAAAATGAATTGGAAAATGCAATTTCTGGCATATCGTCCCAAACCAATTGCAATTTTAAGGTGGGGGGTGTAACAAAACCCTTAACATATCCAAATTTGTGGATTGTCTTTGCCCACGGCGAAACAATATTTAAACTAACCCTTGCACATTCAGCCGCACTGAGCATCTTGAAAATTAAACAGAAAGGAGCGCTCTGAGCGTCGCGTTTTTGCATTGTTTCATTTTGTTTGTATTTTGTTTCTATATTTGTATTGTGTTTCTACTGATTTTTGTGCCACTGAAAGAATCCTATTCTGCCTCAACCCCCCTCTCCCCAAAGGCAATTTCCAAAATTTCAATTTTCCAAAATATTTAAAAAAACAATTGTGCCAGGACTTTGCCTCACCCCCTCTTCCCCCCATGGTCTGTGCAGAATTGTTTTTTTGTTTTTTTTGGTTCTTTTGTTTTTGTTGTTTGGAATTTTGGAAAATTGGAATTTTGAATTTTTTAAGGACCTGGGATATATTAAAATTTTCAATTTTCTGGGAAGTAGACAATACTCCCATTTTCTCTCAATTCGAGAGCAGTCTCTGAAATCAAATGACAAAAAACCTCAGTGATTTGTTCATTAGGGTCTAATAATGCTCCTTCTGCTCCTTTAACTCGAAAATTGGTAACACCTGACATTAGAATTATAGCCAGCAAAATTGACATCTGCCATCTTTTCAAGTGACATACCAATAATGAATTTGTTTTCTCTGTATTGACGATACGAAAAACTTAAACTGTCATGTACTGTATAGCTCTTCTTACATAGTGAAAGGTTTATGATAATGATTGCGCTTCAAATTCTGGATATTTCCGGGAATTGCTTAATTGAATTTGCCAACTTAAACTACGGGTGGCATCTTGAAAACCTTTACCTTGTAAGTCATTTGTATCAGCATTACCAGTATCATTAATTCTTCCATAGATCATAGGATTGTAAAAATAATTCAATCTCTGATATACATATTTGTCAGGTAAGTATCGGTTCAGATCTTCACCACTTCTTGGAGTTCTAAATAAGGTAATGAATGCTCCAGTCAGTTTAGAAGATGATTTTACAATATTCATATTAATTTGACCACCACCAGCATTGAATGTTTGGTGATAACAATGTGTAATGTTTCTTATCTTTGCCATTCCGCCCCCTTCTATGTCCTGCCATTCTGACACTCAATGGCTGACAAGTAGCACCAATATAGACATCGTCAGTTTTGTCATTTAGTATTCGGTAAATTTTTGCCTTGGAGTAATCCACCATAATATTACATATGTTAATTAAGTTTAAATGTGTTTTTTTAAAGAGTGATTGGTGTTAAATCCATTGCTTATATTGGTGCCGGGATTGATGTTCCAAAGGCCGTTCCCTTCAAAATTGATATAGCTGTGGCTGATTAAAGGGTTAGGTTAGTATTCTTTCAAATCAGAAGTTATAGCGTAACCATCCAACATTGAACCAATATCGGATGGATTGCGGAGTCAAGTCTTTTGGGATTTTGTCCTTTCCTCTTTGCTTTTGTTGTAGGGGTAGCATAGGTTGTTGTCGCAAAGGTATTAGGTTGTTCTTGATTGATCTTATTACAGCACTTGCAAGGCTATGTCCAACCAAACGGGTTATTTCTGGTGACTTTTCCCATCAAGGTTGAAGGCTCGAGCGTTTACGACGCGACCTTGATTCGGCGGCGCCGCGCGAATCGAGCCATGGCATGTGGGGTCATTCCCCCCGATCTGCGGACCCTGCTTGAGGACTTTGATGTTCACTCGCAGGTCCATGGAAATCCACATGAAGCACCCCTGCTGTGGAACCTGTTGCTGGGCGATTTGCAACCAGAAGTTGATGGCCTTAGAGCCAAAGTTTTGAAAGGTGGGTTCCTCCAAGGGGTTGATCTGGGACACACCACTCGGCCAATCCCACCGATAGAAATGACCGATCAACAGGTCTTCATCCAGTTCCCGAACCTGTCGAGCCTGAAGGTCACTAAGGAACTTCTCCTCACCCGCTTGTTTATTCATCCGTATCAGGCTACAACACATCGGGATGAGTTGGTCCTCTGCCTGTCCAAGGATAGCTTGATAGTGCCTAGGCACCTCCAAGAACCACAAGTTATGGTCCACCTCTTCGCTGGGGGATACGGTGGCTGGACATCAGCACTCCGATACTTTCAGCCCAAGATCTACCCGAAGGTCAGAACAGTCTCTGTGGAACTGGACCGGAAGTTAGCCTTTCAACATGCACTCAATCATAGAGAATCGTTCTTCCCTTCAGATGCGAAATTACCTCCTGGATTGCTGGACAAAATTCCAGGCAACCTCATGGTTTGTGCAGACATTGCATCGTCAGGGTGGCAGGTGATTATCAATGGTGCTTCCTCAACACTCTGGACACTCTCACCTCCATGCCAGCCCTGGTCCTCCGCGGGAAGGGAACAAGGACTTGAAGATGTAAGGGCACAATCCCTTCCTAAAGCCTTCGCAGTAGCACGATTTCATCAACCACCGCTATTGCTCTTCGAGAATGTGAAAGGCTTTCGGCAGCACCCTCAGTACCCTCTGTTTGGCCAACTGTTAAGCTGGGCTGGGTACCAGATATTCTATGAAAATGTTATTGAGCTTGCAGAGATCTGCCCGATCAGAAGACCTCGCTATCTTGCCATTTTGGTGCGTCGTGATATCCCCTGGAATGCCTTGCCGTCCTGGCAGCCGTGGCGAGACTTCACCTTCTCTACGCCACTGAACTTTGGTTGCTGGTCACCAACTCAGGCAAATGAGGTCGAGGACTACTTCCCCTCTGAAGCCACCAAGAACTTCTATATGAGTGCTGAATTGTGCCCAACCCGTGGTGAACAACCGGTCTCTACGCATCGGGTCTTTCAGACTAGGGTTCCGGGGCTCAACGTGAAGCAACCGGTCTTGATGGCCAAGTATGGTGAGCAACATCTTTTGGATATCAACCTGTTGCTCGACAAGGGGCTCCATGGATTCTTTTGCCCGGACCAAATGACCTTTCGTTGGTGGAAACCTGTTGAGCTTGCTCTAATGCATTTGCAGCCACATGATCTACTCCTGTTCAGGCCTCGAGAACATGCTTGGCACAGTTTGGGCAACATGATCGCCACACCACATGCAGCGCTACTCCTCCTCAATGCTTGGAATTTGCAATCTGATCCAGCAGACCGCATTGATGTGCACTTTGCCATCTCCAAGATGCTCCAGGACCGGCGAACTCTGTCAACATCCAGAATTGCTTGCCACAAGCATGCATGGATCCTTACCACCAGTTTGGATATTTCTGAAATGGAAGTTGTCCTTCAGAAGGCAGATGAAGATTTGGCACCTTTGACAACTGCAGAATTCCGTTGGCCAGATGACGTCTACTGGAGCAATGCATTTGGACTCCAACCACTGCATAAACTCCGACATCCACAACATGTTGAGTCACCGCATCAGTTGCATTCACCGGATACCACAGAGAGCAAAGCTGAAGAGAATGCCGGTGAAGATGTATCCGCCACAAAGACAAAGACTTCCTCGTCACCTGGCTCTTGTGAAGAAGCACCGAGTTTGCCTACGGAATCCCCGCAACTGGCATATTTACTTCAGTCACCACAAGAGTCCTCAGTCACTGAGCAGAAGGCTACTCATGCTCAAAAACGGCAGCATATCGAAGTTATTGAAGTTGCAGAAACGGTGGAGGAGAACACTGCAACCTCCCCGTCTTTGGATGAGGGGTCTGGTCATCAGGAAGATAAAGAGCCACCACCAGTTGCAGCAGCCACCACATCGGGGGATAGCACTGCAACCCCATCGATTCTTCATCAGCCGCCAACAGCATTCGTGACCCCATATCTTATTCCCCAGGAGAATATGGTACTTTGGCTATCCATGGCACGGTTCAAGCTTGTCAGATTTCACATCTATGGAGCTATGAAACCCGGGTGGTCCGAGCAGACAATCTGCAACTGTGTTCTGAGCATCATTCGCTGGCTGGGCACTACTACAGTATTCCAAGCACTATGATTCAGGCTGATCACCCGCAAGAGATACCATTTGAGCAAGAGGCACCAGTCCTATTCCAAGATTACGACCAGGCCAGGTTGTTCCTAGTTCCCAAGGATCTACGTGTGTCAGAGGTAATTGACAGCTGGTGTCACAACTCTCTTTGATCAGTATGGAGCAATTCCGGCTTTCAAGCATGCGGCAGAGCTTTGGGTCATCACGGTATTTGACCCTACCATGACCATCCAGCTTCACATTGATCACTGGATCAATGTAACCCAACCTGTCAAGATTGAAGCGAGGTATCCAGTTGATACTGACCATTTGGTATGTGTCTTTGAGGGGCCAATGGAGTCTGTCGAGAATGTCCTCATGACCTGGTTTCTTGCAGCCTCTCAAGATTGGCAAGCTTATCATGCACGACGACCATGCCTGCAAATTAATTCTGATCAGCAAGCGCGACTGGTTTTTGCTACCGCCGGGAGAAAGTTTGCCACGCCTGCAATCTATCTTTTACCACAGATTGCATTTCGTATTGCCCGTAACCAATTTCAAGCAATGGCTACGGAAGACGGACTTTCTGCGATCATCAAATACCTTGGGAGAGAACTTTTCAACGGATACATGGATCCACAGCGTCAGGTGGGAACACTGCACAAGATTCTTTCTCAGGCATTTTGGCCGATTCATCATGGCCGATCTATGGCAATCATCTCACAAGCTCACTCACTTGGAGATCGAGTCCGTCTTTTCGAACTGACTGCTCGAGATGCTGAAGGCAATCCACATCCAGTGGTACTATATCTCCAACCGCCACAACAAGGAGGAGTCAATAGTGGATCCAAGAAAGACCACCACCACCTGTTGCATACAAAATTGGCAGAACTTTTCCATCAAAGTGGTATTTCAGTTGCCCAGACACCAGCAAAGGTGGAAGATCTCATCCGACAATATGGCACATCGCGAATCACCCATTTGCTGTTCTCTCAATCAGGAGCAGACAAATGGTCAGATTTCCGCAAGTTATGCCAAGAAGCTCAAGTGGAATTGCCATCTCATGAAGAACTTCATCAGATGCAACAGAGTAAGTTCCAGAAGTTGGCCAAACATCAAGCCAACAAGGCACGTCAAGACCCTGATGTCTCGGACTTTCAGCTCCGTCAAGGTTACTTCCAGTACAATGACGGGTCGCCTGCTCAGATTCTCACGGCTATCACTCCCTGGACTAGAGGTATATGTCTGATGGATATGGAACAAGCAGCACCCTGGCTTCGAGAAGTCCAGGGACAAAGTCCAGATGAACTAGCCATCTTTGTCATTGGGGCGGAGTCTATCTCGTCCCCTTTGCCATGGCAAGTGATCTCAGCTCCAGCGGTGAACAATAACGGACAGCAAGTGATCCTGCAAGGAATTCTTCTGCAACTTGGTGAAAAGACCATGCGCATGCAGCACACAGATGCCTCGGTTAAGCTGACGGCAACACGAATTTGCAGTATTACGTTGTGGAAAGATGAATTTACCTCAGATCACTGGACAGCCATCCTTCGAGCCCCAGTTAAAGAAGCCAAAGCGCTCCTCCCGTTGGAGGTGGCACAACAGATTCGCAATCCTTGGGGTCGCTCCAAGTTGATCTCCTCTCTTGGTCAAGAGCAATTTTGTTCGGTGTTTTGTTACCAAAGGGTAATGAAATTGTTGCCATGTTCCGCTGGCCCATGCAGCGGCCAGATTTTTGGTTTTGTTTCCCACGAGAAAACAAATGTCTTTTTTGCGAAGATCGGGATTGGAACCCTTTCACTGCCGTTCGAGTGGGGGAAGCTTTGCATCCCGGACCCTCGGTTCCTGCATGTGTCTTTCGAATGTCACAGGTTAATCCCACATCTGTCTACCAGAAATCGGACTTGCTAGCCACCCAAGGAGAAGTTGTACTATGTGCGGAAACTTCCGCCACGCAAGGTGTCCAGGTGCAGGAACGGAAGGCATTGCGGTGTTTCGGCTATAACACTGTTTGGTCTCCACCACAGCCTGCGCAACGACCAACTATTCAAGCCACTGAAGACCTGCGAGGTAAAGCCTCAGGACTCATGGTGATGTCTAAATTTCCCATTCGCTCGGCACAGCATCAAGAGCCGCTGGCAATGTGGAGAGCTGGCCGGTATCAGCGATCTTTCCTCACAGTCGGTTCATTGACCATTCAGCTGGTTCAGATTTATGGCTATCCTTCGTGTCATGCTGAATCACGTTCTATGACCAATGAATTATGCCGACATGCTTGCTCAGAAGCCATGCAACTTGACATGCCAACCATTTATGCTGGGGACTTCAACCATCCTCCTGCAACCTTGCCTTTCAGGTTTTGTTGGCCAAGGGATATGTTTCCTCCCAGCAATTATATGGACGGCTTCATCAGAGGGAACAGCCTCCGACCTGCCGAGATGCAACCTTCAATGATGGGTTCTTGTTCTGTCCTACGACAGTACATTGGATTCGAAATATCACCGTTGAGGAGCAGTTTCTCTTTGCTGATCACACCCCGGTGCAGCTAGAGATCCACATGCCGGTTGACACACCAACACGGACTATTTGGAGACTCCCACACAGTTGGACACAATTTGCACCACAGCCACAAGAAATGGCAAGGCAATATGCAAGCTACCGATCTACTCCGCCGACTTCACTGGTACACTGGGCCCAGTTGTGTGAGCAAGCAGTGCACGGAGCCATTCGTACTGCCCACTCTCAAGACTCGCTCCGGCAACCATTTGCATCTCTCCCTCGTCGAGCAAGAGGACGATGCCAACCCAGGAAGACTGTCAAAGTTCCATTGTATCAACCCATCCGCCCTGCGGGGGCTCATCAGTATGCCCCTGGAGTAGATGGTTCGACAGCTCACTTTCGAAGAGCAGTACGTCAACTCAGGCGAGTTCAAAGTCTCCTTCGACGACTCCAAAAGCTGGAAGCCGACTCTACATTGACTCCTGATTGGCCTCAGTTGGTGAAGGAGTGGCAGGTCATCCCTACCAACCTGTTTGAGGGCCGACCATACATCGCCTGGCTCGCCACATGGCCGGACCTTCCTGAGCAGACTGACTTCTTCCCCACCTTGTCCTATTTGGACCAAGCTTGTCAATTGACTAAGCATCAGGTCCAACATCTGGAATCTCAAGAAAAAGCCAGGCTACAGGCGGCCCAAAGATATGAACGACTGTATGATCAGAAATGGTCTAGTAATGCAGGTGCCTTTCGCAAGATTCGCCCGGCTACACCTCCATGTCTCACGATGCTGAAGACCACGTCCACATTTGACATCACAGTTATCAAAGGAGCTGGCACTGGGCTTCTCACGTGTACCATCCCTCAATTTCGAACACCACATCCGCTGGCCGAATATAGCCTGGGTGATCTTAGATTGCAGTTCTGTGCTCAACACCAGGATGACATTGATTTCCTCCAGATGGATGCGGACATGCCCCTCCCGTCTCGACATCGCCTGGTGGTACAAATCCCAACCACTGACACTCAAGAGGTAGCAGATGAACTCAATGGCTACTGGGCCAGATTCTGGTCACGAGATGATGATACAGCAGACTGGACCGAATTCTCCGACCTACTTCGACATACACCCATGGTCCCGCCCCTGGATGCCGCTCTTACATTGGAAGAATGGAAACAAGCAATTCGTCACCTGAAGCTAGGTACAGCCCGGGGAGTTTGTGGATGGTATGCCCAAGAACTGCGTATCTGCCAGATTTGGCAGTAGAAGATCTATTTCATCTTTTTCGTGACCACATGCAATCCATGCCTTCTCATTTGATGCGTGCAAGGACTATACCCTTGGGCAAGACCACACTGCCAGATCAAGCACATTTGACACGTCCCATCACGGTCCTTTCCTTGTTGTACAGACTGTGGGGTCGAGCTACCACGGTTAAGATACTTCAGCATTGGACCGCGCATTTCCCATCTGCAGTTGTTGGTTTTTTGCCGGCCAGATCAATGACAAATGCCATGGTGGGATTCCAATGGAAGTTAGAGCAAGCTCATCTTGGCACGGATCTGTCATATGGTGGTCTCACTTTGGACTTAGTCAAAGCATTCAATCTTATCGGTCGTGAACCGGCAGCAGAGGCAATGCTTCACTACGGACTCCCACCTGAGTGGGTGCAATTTTGGTTCTCCTCTATATCCGACATGGACCGAGTCTGGGAAGTTAATGGAAGCTTATCTCAGCCCTTCAAACCAACTACAGGCTGTCCTGAGGGAGATACATGGTCGGTTGCCGCTATGCTTGCGCTGTCCAATGTGTGGATACACATGCTGCAAGATACTCCAAAGCCAGTGGCCCCTCTGTCCTATGCAGACAACCTTGGATGGTCGGCACAAGACCCTGATGCTCATCAAGATGCTCTCACTTTGACACTAGCCTGGTCCCATGCCCTTAAGCTGCAGGTCGACTGGAAGAAAACGTGGGTGTGGGCCACTGACAGCACTCATGCGGATGCCTGGCGACAACATCGACGTCATTTTCCGGAATTACAGGACGTCCTTAAAGTTACCAATGCTCGAGAGCTGGGCTATATGATAGCGTATTTGAAATGTCAGAACAAGAAGACTTTCTTTGCTCGACATTCTGAAGCTCTTGAACAATGTCGTCGGATTTCACGGTTACCTCATCCTTTGTCAGTTAAAGGGAACCTTCTTCGAGCGCCGCTCTCCAGACTCCTTTATGGAACAGAGTTGCATATGGTATCCTTGGAGCATTTGAGACAACTCCGCACAGCCATGGCCCGGGCGCTACTGGGTGGACAGTCTCAACCCAATCCCTATTTGGCACTGGCAATTCTACACCAAGACATCCTTGATCCGCACTTTCAGCTCCTCTACCATGCATTCCGTACTATCCGTCGGTTTTTGTGGTCCCGGCCGGTTGAAGACCGTGGTCACTTCTACCGTCAGGTTGTCCGACACTCTGGCCATCCTTGGCATGTTTATGGCCCGGCGGGTACACTCCGCTACCATTTGGATTTCCTTGGATGGACTATGAATATTCATGGTCAGATTTTGACGGATGCATTTGGAAACGTGGAGTTCCTGACAAGTGCCCCTGCGCATCTCCACCAAGAACTGGTCTTCGCATGGGAACGACATGTCCAACTTCAGCTTCACGCCAGACATGATTGGAAAGGTGTACCGCAACCGGATTTTGCCACCACAGCCTCTTTGTTCACTAAACTTCCAGCTGACCGTCAGCGAATTCTGGCAGGTGAACTCACTGGTTCCTTTCAACTTCAGCACCGCAAGACAAAATGGGTTGAAGGGTTAGATGAGCATTGTCCCCTTTGTGGTGGAGATGACACTGTTGAACACCGGAGGCTCCTTTGCCCCGCTTTACAGCAGGCTCGAATGGCACATGGTGACGTTGTATCCCATTTGCTGGAGGTTGACTCTCTCACGCTCCCAGTGATATACAGACACCCTGAGCACATTTTTGACCACTGGTGGAGTCATCACATTCCTGATGCCACGTTGATGCCACAGGCTAAGCAACTCCTTGCACAGGATTGTGCCCAGGGTCTGCGACCCTTGGTATTCACAGATGGCTCTGCAGCTCCGCCAGCATACCCAGAAGCTCGCCAAGCAGCTGGTGCTGCTGTTGTGATCTCCAGGAGTCAGGTTGCGACACCAACTCAGTGGGAAATGTTGCTGCATACTTATTTTGCCTCATCCATGATCCCACCGGAGTTCGTCACAATGTGTGTGATGCCTACATCAGGATCTCAGACGATTCCTCGGTCGGAGTTAGCTATAGTTGTGCAGGTCATCCAGCAGAGCTCCTGTGTTGAGATTGTGACTGACTCTCAATATGTGATTGACCTCCACTGCCGAGTGAAGGCCCAGTCGGATATCGCAGCACTTCAGGCCCTTCCAAACTTTGACCTGTTGTATCAGCTCTTTCGCCTACAGCGCCAGCCTGGCTATGACGTTGTGTTCACTAAAGTGGCCTCTCATGCACTGGCTCCAGGAGCCCCAACATGGGAACGAGTTCTCCAATTAGGCAATGAGGCGGCGGACCAAGCGGCCAAAACTGCCCGGACCCAACTTGTTGATGCCTGTCGACAGGTGCCAACCTCACACTATCTGCAAGAACGTCAACGGGTCAGTGCACAATTCGCACTATGCTATGATGTTGGGTGCCTGCGGAAAAATCTGTTGCAGACTACGGAGACCACGACTTTGCCTTCGCAACCTGCATCTGATTTTCTGGATACTGAGGTTGCAGACCCTCACATGTTCCCTCCCCAACTTCATCAGACACCACTGATCCGCTTCAGCTTGTGGGGAGCAGGATTCACTGAAGGGATCCTCTTCTGGGCATCAAGCGTTAGATGGCCAAGAGACAGTTTTTGCACAGCAAAGGCTGACATTGGATCGGTTAGCGTTACTTGGATGGAGCTCCTCATTGACTGCCAGTTTACGCTCCAACTTCAATGGCCGCATAGCACTGTCAGTTCGAAGCACCCTCCAATACTCCGACATCCTGGTATCCATGGTGTCAACCAAGTGGATGTGCCATTCAGCTGGAACCTCAGCAACTTTCGCCGAGCAATTCGGCACCTGGAGGACCTCCTGGGATTGCAGCTTTTGCCTAAAGCTCGTGGAACTGTCAACTCACTTTATCGCCTAGGAGCTCGAGGCCACAAAAAAGGCATTCCATGGAGGCCGCAGCTCTGCTGCCCCAAGGAAGTGGAGCAGTCTCTGCGCGAATACTTCAGGTTGCATCCTCATTGCACTCAGTTCCGAGCACAACCACCAATGATTCAACTTCCTGCCAAGTTTGTTGTTTGCTGGAAACCGGACGAACGATCCTTCGAGCCTGACATAGGCAGACTTCGGCTAGCCCGTTTCACCTCGTGGAAGCAGAAGGGACGACCGTCCCCACTGCCCTTTGGTCCTCCAAGGTGAGGATCCGTCATCGCAGACAACGGACCTTCTTTGCCCTGTCAGCGGGGGGGGGAATCTCAATCAGTGCGCCGGTGACTTTTCCAATTCTTCTATAACATGTTTGTATTTCTCACTGTGATGAACATTTCTAGTAGGTACTAATAACAGATCATCCATAATATCCCTTGTTAAGATCCATCACGACCACTTGTGCCACTTATGTATAAAGTCTTACTTGTTTTTGTAAAATCCACTTGGTGATGAATAGGCGTTCCATAAGCCCCTGCGGTCTTCTATCTTCTCCTTGTTTGCTACATTTTTTCTTCAGCATATAGTGTTCTATGTTGTTTAAAGATGTTTAAAGTGATCATTTAAGTGTCTTGTAAAGTCATTCATTCTATCATTCCAGTTTTGTTTTTTTCATAATCACTGTAGGTTTCTTGACCGATCTTACTGATTAACACCTGGGCGCTTCCAGGCAGATCCTTCCAGGCAATGTCAGACACACCAATCATTCTCAAAAAAAGGTTGACAAATGCATACAAATGCTCATTTTCATCGAAAATCGCGCCGTTCACAGCGCTCCCCTCTCAAATTAAATACTGTTCTGACGTTCCCGGACCTTGGTGGGTAAGACTTGAGGCCAAGGGGGGGGGCGAAAGCTAGCGCTCCAGAATGGGAAAGTGGAGGGCGGCGAGGTAGGAAAAAACACGGCGCTCTTTTGGAGGCAGGCGCACGGAGTAGCAGAAGGCAGGACGCCTTGCACAAGTTGGGCGGGGCAAACGATTCCAAGTGAAGAGTCCTTTATATGTGGCTCTTTGCCCGGATCCGGATCCTCCTGCGAGAGAAGAGAGAGAAGAGAGACGGAAAAACGAGAGACAGAGAGGAGACAAAGAGAGAGAGGAGAGAGAGATGAGAGAGAGATGAAAAAGAGATGAGGGAGAGATGAGAGAGAGATGAGAGAGAGATGAAAGAGAGAGAGAGAGAGAGACAGTGAGAGTGAGAGTGAGAGTGAGAGTGAGCGAGTGCGGCCGCAAGATACGCAACGCTAACCGCATGCCAAAGAGCGACGACAGGACGGAGTCGAACTTGCGAAGAGGGAGGAGGGAGGAGGGAGGGAGGGAGGGAGGGAAGGTGGGAGGAAGACAAGGAGGAGGAGAGGGGAGGTGGAGAGAGGGGGGGGGGGGAGGGGGGGGGGGGGGGCTTCGACCTGAAAGATCAGGGGTTAGGATTTGCACCCGATTGAAAGAAACCTTGCTATCGCAAGAGCTTTCGTGAATTGCTCAAGAACAACGTGCGGTGATTACAAGGTTGGTTTACAATCAATTTTTTTTTGTTTTGCCAACCTTGGGGTTACTTCTGCCATATTTGCGGCCCTATGGGTTTGATGATATTGCAGTTGGCCTTTGCATATCAGGATTGGCCGGATGAAACCCACATAGCGCCTTCAGCAGCCTGCCGCGGCCATCTTCAGGGCCCATGGCTCGTCCACAGGAAATATTCAGTGCAAAACCAATCAATGGCAGATTTTCTTGACTGAAAACGGTGGAAAACTGTCAAATTTTGCTTGTCAAAATGGTTTTCATTAGTTTTATTCTGAACACGCACGTTCGAGCCAGAACAGCCGCTACACACAAAAGTGTTGTTGTAAGTTGTTGAGGTAAGTAATTATTCCCAATCGAGATGGTTAACGCGTTGTTGACCATCAATCCAAACGTCGAGGCGCACGCCGACACTTGACGAAACCGACCTTCCAACCAAAGCCGCTCCCGCAAATGTTCGGGCACAACCTTGCAAATGGCCAAGAGGTGCCGGGAGTGACTCCGGGAGTGGTATACCCCGGGCCCGTGCGGGCTCGCTGCTGGCTCGGCGCCTGCTTGGTGCGGGGTCTGTGCGGGCTTGCGGGCTCGGCGCGGTTTCGCGGGCTTGCGGGTTCGATGTGGGCCCGTCCCCTCAAGCACGCTTGCAGGTCTGTGAGTTAATTGCGTGCGTGCTCAGTGTGGAGTGTCTAACACAATTGGTGAATTGCAACCACTACATATCAACACACGTCTGCGACACTTTGAGTTGCCCTCACAAGCAAGCCTTTCACCGTATTCCACCTGCCAACATTCATTGGAGAAGTCCCGCCCCCGCCCCCCCGAAGTGAAAGTTTATGGGGCGGAAAGGGGGAATACCAATTACACCGGCATAGGCCCCAAATAGGGCGTGTATAAGTTCAAAAAAAGGCACGCCGCGGCACAGCACGCAACATCAGACCAGTCCACCAATAGATGTGTGCAACATCTATCCGCTGAATGCGCCCGCTTTGCCCAACACAGACGTTAAACTACAAGATCGGCAAGGACCAGCCAAAGCTGCCCAAACGACATGATGATCATTGCTGCCCAACACGGTGTCACGCACAATATGTGACATGATGATCATGATGTTTTTCTCTGGCATGACGTGATGTCACCCCTGGCATGACATGACGTCATCCTGGCATGACGCAAAGCGAAACGCCGATCCAGAGCCCCCCTGCCACTTCTACCAATACTATCCAATACTGCTCCCGCAGCCGCAGCCACCCCCACAGCATCCATGCATAACACCGTTGCCAATACCACATCAGTAATGTCACGACAACGTAGTACAATACAGCCACTACGACCACCACCACCAGCAAAACCTTTTATTTCTTTTCGAATAATGCTTCGATTAATGTTTGCATGGGTGGGCGGTGGGAGGGTGCGGCGTTTCCCCCTTCTTGACAATGGAGAAAGGTCTATCTCCTTGGCCGGGCCTCGCTGGGCTATATGTTTTTTTGCTACACTCCTTCCCGTCGGTGGTGGTGTTTGCTGTTGCCCAATTTCCGTAGTTGTTTCCCAGAGTGATTGGGCGGGAACTTGCGGTCCTTAGCGCTTGGTGTTAGAGGTGGAGGGGGCGTTTCCAGCTTCGAACGAATGAATTTGGCATTTCGACCCGGCATGGCCATTTGGTCATGGTCCATGGTCCTAGCGTGAGGGTTGGCCGCTCCGAGCCAGCGGGCCCGCGCGATTCCTCCAAAAAACCCACTTTGTTCCCCAGATAAGGAATGTCATCATTTTCATCTAATTTTTCAATGGTGTGGCTTTGGGTCGGCGATTTGGTTTTGCCGGTGCCGCTGCCGTGCTGATGTTGGTGCAGGTGTAGTTGTCGTCGTCGTCGTCCTCGTCGTGGTGGTGGGTGGCGTAGAAAATCGTAGAAACAGGTGTTGGAGCAGCGGGGCCCAAGATGTACACAAAATGGTTTACAATGTGTTGCGCCTGCCACGGCACCTGCGCCTCCCACGAACTCTGCACGTGAGGGCCGCACATAGCAATAGCATGCCATAGCGCTGTGGTTGCCACGGCATTTGCATATGTAAAATTGTCAAACTGTGGCGCTTGCAACAAGCCTCTGCACGCCGAGTCCAACAGTAAAGTTCAAAGCATGCTGCATTTGCCACGCGGGTCGCCCACCACGAGATCTGCGCCAAGCACGACAAGGGAAACGAACCTGGTGTCAAAAATTGTCCAAGAAAGTTCCCGACTCACTGCATCTGCCACGGGGTCAAAGCGCGTCGAAAACCCGAAAAATGATCCAACTCCAAAGCGTTGCGGCTGCCACAAAATCTGCGCAGTGATGTACAACCATTATTAACAGTTCCGATCTGCTGGCCCCAGGGTGTGTTTGTTTGATTTTGTTTGTGTGTCTGAGGTTGTGTGGTTGTGTTTGTGGTTTTGTGTTTGTGTGTTTGTGGTGTTGTTGGTTGTGTTTTTGTGATTGTGTTTATGCTTGTGTTTTTGTGGTTGTGATTCTGCTTGTGGTTGTGCGTTGTTGCTTGTGCATTGTGGTTGTGTGTTGTTGAGGTCACTGCAATCTGGCGCTTGCTGTTGAGGTCCGGTAGTGCCTACTGCGATCCCGCGCTTGCCGTTGCAATCCGGGACGGACAAACGGACGGACGGATGGATGGACGGACGGAAGCCTATCAGCCTATCTGTAAAATCTACAGTAACGACCCGCGGAAAAACCAGAACCTGACGGAAGGAAAGTATCGACCTCCGCTTCAACTGTCTACTTCTTGAGAATCTATGAGAATCCCGATCCCAATCGTGACAGTCGGGCACCAAGCCCCCGTCCTTCGGAAAAGCACCCCGGCGTGCCCTGGCATGCCCAATGACGGCAGTGCTGGGTTAACGAAGAAGAACTTCGCAAGGGCCAGCCATGCAACCACCCATTAGCAAAGGAGGATGCCTGAGGCCTGAGGCCACCAAGAAAATTCCGGACCAGAAAGCCAAGATGTCCAGGATGCCAAGCTGGGCAGCAGCTACCATAACCAACAGCCAACCTAAGCACCAAACCATCTATATATATATTACAGTATATATAATTAGTTGCCAAAGCATGGAGGCACTAGGTCACTAGGCTATCAAGCCAGCACGATGTTTTGGCAGCTAACACAAACCGACCGCGTGCTTTGCTTTTACGGTTGTACAGTACAATGCACCAAATGCACACCGAGAAAGTTGAAAGCACGGTGTTGCCCAGTGGAGTGCAAAGAACATCAGATTCCTCTAAAAGCAAACACGTACACGGACGTCGTCCAAACTGGCCTTGCAAGCAATGGAGGAAGTATCAAACGCTCACAGTGATGGCTCAACCATGAATGTTATTATGGCACTGTCTTGCGCTTGCCGTCGGAGTTGTGGCTGTTCCGAGCTTCTTGTCGTTTGACAGTTTTCGCTTGGTAGTTATTGCTGACCCTTCGGCTTTGCTGTCATTGAACATGTTTCTGGTTGTGTGTTTTGTCGCTTCCTGCTGTTGAAGCCTTGGTAATTATATAGTTGGTTCTTGGATTGTTCGAAAGCAGCAAAGCAAAGCAGGGTTCACAGCTAAACTTAATTTTCGCATCGTCGTTCGGGATCATTCTTTCATCTTCTTGAGGCCAGCGAGCCCGCAGCCCTAAAAGAAGACGCCCTTGGACGGCGGGCGCGGCGGGCGAACTAGTCCAAAGGGCCAGTGTGCGGCGTGCGCAGGAGTTATTTTCTTGCTGTCGCTACTGGTAGCGTCCTTGTTCCTAGCAGCGATGGACCCCCCAACCTACTTCCGATGGCCTCCACCTAATTGCGTCTTTGTGAAACCTGTCTGTGCCCAAGATCTAACCAATTGTCCTTCCGTCCGTGAAACCAAGACCATCACCCCAGGGTGGCCCAAGCGCGAGCCCGGAGGACGGGGGTCGGGGAACCGTCCAGCTTTCGGTGACAAACTTCTAAACAGATCAGCAAAGACAACTCCATTGCACGCTTGGCACCAATTGTACTGCGGAGGCACCCTCACATCTCAGCCAACATAGCACCTTTTTCTCCAACTCACGCGCCGCTTTACAAAGCTTCCCTCTGGTGTTTCTCCACTTTGGCGAGTGCTAGCGGTGCTGTGCTTCTTGACATTTCTTGACTGTCACAACATGGGTTCAATCACCATGTGCTTGAACAGGCAATGTCTCGGTCCATGAAATTCTGGACTGCAAACACTTGGTTTGATACTGCTGCAGGAACTTGAGCTTTTGTCTGCATTCTGCATTCCTGCTATCTGCTTCTGCCTCATCATCCCTCAATTGCTTCCAGAAGCCTCTGAAGTAACTCAGCCTAACACGCAGCAGGGTTCAGCAATGCATGTGCAACTGGATGAGTCACCACGGTCAAGAATCGAAAGGAGAGCGCTTCCACGCGTGAAAGCAACAATCGTGGGGGGTGGGAAGCTACTAGGAACAAGTGCATCGCTACTAGTAACAGGTGCCTTACTAGTAGTAACAAGAAGCTACTAGAAACAAGTGCCTTACTAGTAGTAACAACTTCACTTCACTCTGACATCCTCTCCGCCTGCCTTCTTGCCAGTTGTGGGCAGGTTAGCTTCTTGCAAAGCTTGCTTAAGCTCGGCCACTTTCCTTGGCAAGAAAGCACTATTGCAGTTGAATCTCCGTGAAGTAGAACACAGCTGCTTGACTGCATGATGTATACATGGGAATTAGTAATTAGTTTGACGATCTCACAGTCTGAGAAGTCTGAAAGCCTCAAGCCTGATGCAGGGAGAGCCGTGTGGACTCATGCTCTGGTCAATGGCATAAGTCAATGTAGTTGCTACCCCTTCAATCAATTGCTGAGATACCCAGCTTTGTATACAAGGGTTCTATTCTCCCACTACAGGACTGGACCCTTTCCAATTCCTGTCATGGAAAAAGCTTTGACCTATTGACTATTGTTTGTTACAAACACACTTCATTCTCAAGCCCATTCTCAATCGTCCAAGAACCTTTCAGAGCTTCATCAGCTCTATCTAGGCTCAACGGACAAACAAACAAAACCACACTCCTCTTTCCAGTGTACATACAGCATTGACCACGACAAGCTGGTTACGCAGTGTCCTGCGCACTGTCCCACACTGGGAAGCCTCACATTTTGTTTGCCTCTTCTGCCGTCGGTAAGCTTGGCTTGGGAGCCTCGTGGGACGTGGCCAAGCCTGAGAGCCTGTGACCTTTTCCACCGATGAAACCGTCGATGCGTGGCCGAATCTGCACTCAGTGTGCTGTGTCTTAGACGTGCGAACTGATTCTTTGAGGCAAACGCTCGCCGCTATACTCTTTTTGGGAACATGTTGAAGGGATCTTGTCTTATGCAACTCATGTTTTTGCATCATCGGCTTGGCTTGGTAAACACGTGCTTAGAACATTTTGCTTCTAGAAGAAAACATGGTATCAGTATGTATCAGTACATGTCGAGCAACAGCTCAACAAATTCATCCCAGCCCAATACACTGTAGACTGTTGATACTCTTCAGCAATTCAACAAGTCGTGTTTCCAAATGACAAAGATTACTGAGTTTTCCTTAACATTGAAACGACCACAACCTGCAGTTTACAGGAGAATCGAGACAATCGTGGACCTCATTTCACAGTGTCACATGCGTCATACATGTCCAGCTGCTGAGCTGTTATCATCCTCTTCCTAAACTCAGGGCACCCTTAACTTAGCAGGCCTCCGCCACAGCAGGGGTTTCCTCGACCTGCTCCAATATCTCATCCTCTGCTTCATCATCGATGTCTTCCGAGTCATCCAAGTCTTCCTCCTTCGGGCATCTTTGCCATATGTTTTGCAGTGTTTTTCAGTGTTTCAGCAAAGTGCAAAGCCATGAGTGGACTTCTTGTTTACTTTCAGCATCATGTATATATAATTATATAATACTTACAAAATATGACAAAATTATTCTTGGGACCTGTGGAGACTGAAGCTTTATCTGCCATTTCACCGGTTTCATCTCCCTCAATTCTCTCAGGTAATCGACATCAAGGGCCTCCTCGACCACGGCGTTGTCACCGCGCTCCAGGCGCTCTTGCTCTTCCATCATCCTCTGTCTGCGAGACTTTCGGTTCGCCTGAAAAAGAGATGTGAGTGGACCATATGGATTCATATTGAAATACGTATATAGACACTGTATATAATATAGGAATTCTCTAGCCTTTCATCGGCTACATGTTTAGAACATTTTAGCATTGGCTACAGCTATGTTTCTGACATGTCAATCTAACTTAGGTGACACGTGCCTTCAGTATGAATTGAGCCCCGTACCCTCTCTTTCTCAATCTTCTCACGGACTGGAGGAACCTAAAACCAAGAACAAAAGACGAAGATCACTGGAAATTCTCTAAAAGCTTCAAGCGACCAGGAAGGACTTGTTGATTGATGCGACTGCTCTGATATGTTCTGATCAACTTCTGGCTCTCGAGATGAGGGTCATAGCATGAAAACACATGAAAAGCAAACACAGTATCACACAGTGTGGCAATTCCAGTCGAGTCTTCGAGTCGATCTGGCGACATCTCAGTGATTGGCTGTGTCTGCAGGCAAAGAGCCTGGTTCCGGCCACTCTCTAGGCCTGAGTTCTTCGGTTTGGAAGTCTCAGGACCTTTCATCTATTCAATGGATAGTTAGTCTTGTGACAAAGAATCAAAAAACTAGTCAACTAGTCTTCGCATGTCTTCGCAGGGTACTCAACGGGCAACAAACTTCTTAATGAAACAACATTAAAATTACACATAGAATGTAAAACTACAAATCACAACGACAAGCATGTTTTGATGCTGTTCGTTACTGAGCTTCTGTACCACGTTATCGTGGTATCGGAACTGATTGAGCAAGTGCTAGCTTGACACCCACAGGCGCTGACGGTGGCGCATTTGGCCGTGGAGGAGCATAGGGATGGGACTCCCACGCCTCTAGATGGATGCAAAGGATAGCCTAAACTCAATCATCTGTGTACAACATCTTCTCCTTGTAACGTCCAGTCTTGTCTAAGCCACGATCATCTGCTCAAGAGGAACAACACCAAAACTACATGATCAGTTTTAGACTTAAAAACAATGACTGGCAAAATGAATCTTGAGGATGATAGTGCTGCTGGAGTCCTTCGTCCTCGTTGGAAAATTGGGTCTCTGACTTTGCGCTCGCTAAGTCCCGGGCTGCTCTGGGTGTACCGCGCTTATGCCTGGCTGGCGGCGCAGGTCCTGTGGGTGACACCTTAGCGGAGCAGAGATCTGGCATGTCTTTCCCGGATAAGAAACATCGTTTTGGTTTGGAGCTTCTCTTTCGATGAAGGTGCTTTTCAAAACAACCTTTTGTGATCTTTTGTAACAACGCCCGACGCCCCTTCATGAATGGTGCAAGGCTGAGGCTGAATTTAAGAGCTTCTCACCTAGCTTCCACAAACTATGTACTGTAGTCTACTATATATATAGTCTATATCACGCATAGTCTACATAGTGTACAGAAAACAACACAACATACATCGTGCATCTGGATCATGCAATAACTTATGATCGCAGGTGACGGGTTTTTGTACTGAAGCCAAAGTTTGCCCACCCTGCAAGGTACAGTGTGGCCTTCATTGCCTTCATATTGCACAGCAGTCCAAGGTTAATCAAATATAACAACGAAACCCCTGATTTTCATTTGTGCAGTGCATTCAGTTGCCTGTAGAGATTGTGAGTTTGAAGTTTGGTTGAGGGCATGACCGATTCACCTAGCCCTTTCATGATCGAGCGTGAAGAAAGGACGCACTTGGATTTAGCTGGGTTATGAGCTCAAGCTGTCGCTTTGCTGCGCGATAGCCATGTCTGAGGGTTCATCGGCAAAGACCCCCGATTCAGGGGGACAGAAGGCGCTGGAGGACATTCGTCCTGAGCATGGAGCTCTTGTGGGGCCGACAGGTCCGCCGGTGGCGCTGGGGCCTCAAGTGAACCCGTTTTGGAGCGAGTCCGTGCGGGAGGAGGCCATTTTGAGGGCGTGTCGTCCATCGCACCTTCCAAGTGAGATCCCAGATTCCTGTCCGCCTGTGCATCCTACAGTTAGCCCACCTCGGGAATTGCCTGACGCTGTTCGAACGGTGGTTCAAGGGTTGATGCAGGAGAACGCCAGGTTGTGGACAGAACGTGAAATGTTTGCAACCCAACAAGCTGGATGGAATCAGTCTTTTCCTTATGGTGGTCAACCTGCATGGATGGCTTCGGGGCTCGGTGATGGACAGGCTAGAGGCTATATGGGGTCGATGATGGACGCCATGAAGTCCGTGCTAGGTTCGCAGTTCTCTCAAAGTGATGGAGGTCTTTTGGGGGCGCTTGCAATGCCCGGGGAGAGAAGCAGTGGTTTTTCTCAACCTCGGATGGAGTCGGGTGTTTTTTGGAAACCAGTCGTCTGGGACCAGAGGCAACTTGATGGACATGTTCAACATGGTAGCTGGGGTTGGTCAAGCCATGTCTATGCACTCCCAAGGGGGTTTTGATTTGGCCAAAGGTCTTTTTGGTCCCATGGCTTCTGGTCGTTCTTCGGAGGGTTCACTGAGAGCTCGGGGAGCACCATTTGAGCATGGGGCTGGCAGTTTGGAGTCTCATGAAGGACAGGGTCGGGCTTTGCCACGTGATGATCCTCAAGAATCTTCCGGTGTACCTGCAGGTGATCCAGGTAGCAATCCAGGAGGGCAAGAGGGGGGTGAGAGTCGGCGTGGTGAAGGTCAAGGAGATTCTGGTCTATCTGGGGGTGATCCTGGTCCTCAAGCTGCTGGTGATCGGGGAGTTAGAAAAGGAGGTGGTTCCAGCGGTGCACAATGTCAGGGCAATGGGTCAACCTTCGGTGGAGGTCTGTTTGGCGGTGAGCCACCACAGAGATCAGGCAATGGGGCATTTCCTGGAGGCGGTTTTCCTGGAAGTGGTGGTTATCCTGGGGGTCAACCCGGTGGTGGTGGATTTCCTGGAGGGCGACCGGGTGGCGATGGCTTCGGAGGACCACCGGGAGGTGGTTGGCCTGGTGGTGGATTCCCTGGAGGTTTTCCGGGGGGGCCGCCTGGAGGTGGGCCGCCGGATGGAGGGTTCCCTGGAGGAGGTCCTGGAGGGGCGCCGTTTGGAAACATGCCGGCATGGTTGGGTGGGTTGATGGCACAACAGGAGTCGATTCGTGCCGTTGAACTTCCGTGCCTCCTTGAGCTATCCGAGCTAGAGGTGGGTCCCTTGGTTGCTGGTGACTGGATTACCACGATTGGGCCTTTTTTGAGGGATATGAGTTCAAGCTCCTCGCTTTGGTGGGATGAGGTGCTTCGAGTTGCAGGGGCACTATACCGCTTGTGGTTGGGTGCTGAGCCGATGGAGAGACTCAGATTGGTGCCAGTATCTCCGCCGGCCTTTCGGAATCCACCTTGGCTGAGGATTGAGCAGAGGGGGTCAGTAGCCTTGTTGAAAGCTGTGCCCGAGTCCCTGAGGTCAGAGTTGGTCGCTCAACGAGAGGTCAGCTCGATTAGCATTATGTTCAAGGTCTTGAAGGTCTACCAACCGGGAGGCCTTGGAGAGCGTACTACGTTGCTAAAGCAGCTGGTGGATCAGAAGGTGCCTGCTCAGCTGGCAGACTGGCTTTCTGCCTTGCGTTCCTGGAGACGGTGGTTGACGCGGGTTCATGAACTGGGGATTCAACCCCCAGATCCGGTGTTGCTGCTGTCGACCTTAGATCGGTTCGCGGCAGGCCTGGCAAAGCAGTCACCACAAGTGGCTTTCCGTGTCCAGGTTACAAGAGCGGCATTGAGGGTGGACACTGCCCCAACGGATCAGAGCATCCAGCAGCTGTCGGAGTCTTTGTTGGCTGAAGGTGAGGCAGCGTTCCATGGGGGGTCGTGGCTTCCCATCAAGGAGACCGTGAAGGTGAAAGCGCTGGATGGTGACCTCGTTTCCAAGGAGGAGGGGGGGCAAGAAAGAAGGCAAGGATCGCCCCAAGGATGCTGCAGACCTCAAGGACACCAAGGACGGCAAGGACCAGAAGGGTGGAAAGACAGATCTGAAGCCTTCGAAGGGAGAGAACAAGCCGGCCTCAGGTGAGAAGCCGGTATGCAGATATTTCCTTTCGGATTCCGGGTGCAAGAAGGGACAGAAGTGCTCATTCCCACACGAATGGAAGGGAGTGCAGAAGCAAGGCCGGTGTTGGAACTGCGGTTCTACACAGCACATGAAGCCAGATTGTCCGGTGAAGGACACCCCGCGTGTGAAAAAGGAGTTCCCGGATGACAAGAAAGGGAAGGAGAAAGAAAAGACACCCGAAGCTGAAGGCTCGTCTTCAACCTCTGGTTTGTTCCAGCCTCCGACTATGAGCAGTCAGGTGCCTACCCAGGAGTTGGTGAATGAAGCAGTGCAGTTGCTGAAATCCCTGAGACCGTCTGTGAGGGTGGTCACCGTGTGTGCGGTGAACAAAGGAAAGGGGCAATCAAGAGCTCTGCTCGACGGGGGTGCCACTCACATTTTGCGACCTGCGGTCTCCAAGGAGGAGTTTGAGGATGCAGTGCCGATTAAGGTTGAGTTGGCTGCCGGAGTAGCTACTTTGAGGCAGGTTCAGACTACGGGCACACTAGTCACCGACTTTGACACCCAACTGATCGTCCCATTGGGGAAGGTGGTCAAGCTGGGCTACAAAGTGTCATGGGAAGGTGAGGAGTTCTTGATGCTGGACCCTAAGGGGAAGATGATTGAGGTGCAGTTGGATGCGGGGTGTCCCACTGTCGATTTGGAGGTAGCCAAACGTCTCATCCAGGAGCTGGAAAGTCATGAGATAGAGATGGTCAGGCGGGTGAGGGCTCTACGGGCGGGAGAACCTGGAGATTTGTCACCAAGTATTTGGAGGTGGTTGTCAGATTTGAGGAAGCTTTGGCCGGAGGTACCTGATGATTTGCTGGCTCGTGTCATTCCTTCGGGTCAGTGGTCAGGAGATCAAGTTCCTCTCAATCGACACCAGAGAAAAAGGTTGATGAGCAGCTCTTCGGTGATCGTGCATTTGTTCTCTGGTCCAGACCAGGCTTGGTGGAGGAAACGCTTGGAGTCGAACTCTCGTGCTGTGGTGTGCATCGACAAGATGGTGGATCCTGCGCAAGATCTGTTGTCGGATCAACTCACAAGCTTTCTGGCAGAGTTATGTCAGAAGGGAACTGTGGATGCACTGTTGGGAGGCCCACCGTGCAGGACAGTCTCCAAGCTAAGGTTTCGTCAACCTGGTCCGCCGCCGTTGAGGGCAAGATCTGGCCCAGAGAGATTCGCCTTGGAGTCCTTGACTGATGCGTTGCGGGAGCTGGCTTGGAATGATGCAGTTCTATGGATGAGACAACTATGGCTGTATTCCTTGGCGGCTGCGGCACGACCTCGTGAGGTGTTGTTCTTGAAGGAGCACCCGAGGGATCCAGAAGAGTACAAAGGACCAGATGATCCAATTCGGTACCCGTCTTTCTTCGCTTGGCCAGAATGGAAGGCTTTCGTCCAGAAGTACCAGATTCGGGAGGTGCGACTGGATTTTGGAGCACTGGGCCATGAGCGTCGCAAACCAACGACCTTGGGTACCAACATCAAGTATGTGCACCAGTTTGATGGTCTGACAGATAGAAGACCTCATGGGGCTTTGCCAGCTACCTCAGGGTGTTTGGGAGATCGAACGGCGGAGAGTCGTTCGTGGGCAGCTTGGCCGATGGACTTCAAGATTGCCGTCTCCAAGGGCATCCTGTTGCAGTTGGATGGCTACCAGAATGATGTGGATGTGAAGAGTGAAGAAGCATCCATGGCAAAGATGACGACGGAGCAGTGGAGACTACATGTCTTGAACGACCACATGCCGTATGCCAGAGAATGCACGACGTGCCTTCAAGGAGGAGGCCGAGGAAGACAGCATCGAAAGGTCCCGCATCCGGATGCCATGACATTGAGTCTAGATATATGTGGACCGTTTCGCCCTGGGGAAGACCACAAGAAGAAATCGCGCTATTTCATGGTGGGTGTCTTCGCCATCCCTGTGAAGAAGAAGAATGGGGAGGTGGCACCGTTGCCCTTAAGGATGGAAGAAATGTTGGGGGAGAAGTCCCTTGACGAAGAAGATCCACCTCAGGAGGAGATGCAGCCGATCTTGGTTGAGGAGGAGGTGGAAAAGAAGGAGGGCGATGAGAAAGCGTTTGAAGAGTGGCTTCGTCTGGAGGTGGAGGCAGAGGATGTGGAGATACAGAACTACACCATGGTGGAGACGCTGTCCTCACGTCAGGGAGCAGAAGTCAAAGCTTGCCTGGCTCGGATGATTGCTCGCCTCAAGTACCTGGGGCTCGATGTTCGACGAGTCCATAGTGATGGAGCGGCTGAGATGCAGAGCACCAGACGTTGGTGTGAAGAGCGGGGCTTGTACCGGACTTTCACCAGTGGTAGTGATTGGAAAGCCAATGGACGGGCCGAAGCGGAGATTGGGGTGATCAGGCGTTCCATCAACACCCTCATACGATCAGCTGGCGAAGGAGAAGATCTTTGGCCCCTGATGGCAAAACATGTGGGGGGAGCGTCGTGGACGTCAGCAGCTGGCAGTTCTTGGCTTCAACACTCCAATGCTGATGCCCTGGGGGCAAAAGGTCATGGTGACCACCAAAGGATGGGATGATTTCCAAGGCCACTGGAGATCTCGAAAGAAACCAGGTGTCGTTCGTGGTCCTGATCCTGACATGAGTCTGACAAGTGGGGGGCACCTGGTGGAGATGGATAAAGGGAAGTATGTCCGCACCAATGACATGGTGGTCGCAGGAAGTCCGCCTTCGTTGACGGATGTGGTGGAGGTGACTGAGAGGGATAAGCCTGCTAGCATCCTGGACAAGACGGTCAAGCCACCAAGGAGGCTCACGGAGAAGACAGCCTTAGCCAAGTTCGATCCCATGGAGCTTCAACAGAGACTATGTAGAGGTCAAGCGTGGGCGAATCGTGAGTTCCAGTTGATTGAGGCCAACTTGCAGGAGTATGCGGAGGCCCCTACCGTGCTGGAGATGGATGAAGAAAATGAGGCCTTAGAGAACTTCCTGACGGAGTCTGGCGCGGCGGTGAGAAGGGTGGAGAGTGAAGGCTTGGCTGATGCAGAAGAGGAGGTGTTCTTGCAGACCAGGACCATTGGTTTGGGGGAGGTGAAGAAGAATCTCCAACTTTGGATCCCTCCTCTTCGAGACGAGATTGGGAACTTTGATGCCAACCAAGCCATCCACCGGGTCACGGAGGAGGAGGCCAACAACCTGGTGAAGGAGGCAGAGAAGGATGGCAGGAGAGCAGAAATCATCCCTGGAATGGGGGTCTTCACCCGCAAGGCCGGTGATGGTCGCAGGCGAGCAAGAATCGTTTGCTGCGGGAACTACATGGAGTCAAGGACCGGTCAGGAGGTCTATGCCACTGGAGCGGACTCGACACAGTTGAGGGCGACCCTCAGAGTGGCATCAATGGAAAACTGGGACTGCTTGACTCTAGATGTGAAGTCAGCGTTTTTGCTGGCCCCAAAGGCTCAGGGTGATCTGGTCATAGTCAAACCGCCACGAATTCTGGTGGACGCCCAGTTGGCACAGCCTGGTGAGCATTGGGTCGTGTCCTCGGCAATGTACGGTTTGGTCACTTCGCCAAAGGACTGGAGTGTTTACCGAGACTCGGAGCTGCTCAAGATGAGGGGAGATGTTACCACGGCGGAGGGTGAGCAGTTGTCGTTTGGGTTCCAGCCCTTGAAGGATGCCAATCTTTGGGCGATCAAGGAGGTGGCCAAGGAGGACTCATTGTCTGAGGTGGCGTGGGGTCGTGTCTTGGGCTACATGATCGTGTATGTCGACGATATTCTGATGGTTGGCCAGAAGGAGCTGACAGATGAGGCATCTTCCACTATCCAGAAGGTGTGGTCCACGTCCAGCCCGGAGTACGCCATGTTGGGAGGAGCACCTATGCGTTTTCTGGGCATTGAGATTCAACGCTTCAAGGATGGCACGTATTACCTACATCAGGGCAGTTACGTGCGTGAAGTGCTGGATAGACATGGAGGAGGGGGGAACTATGCCTTTCATCAAGGTTCCAGAAGAGCCGACAGAAGAACGTCCATCACTGGCCAAGGTGAAAGAAGCTCAGAAGCTGACCGGAGAGTTGCTTTGGCTCTCTGGAAAGACGAGGCCTGACATTGCATGGGCCGTGATGAGGATGTCGCAATTCGCCGTGAAGAAGCCTGGCTGGACTGTGCAGTTGGGGGAGGCGGTGCTGTCCTATGTCAGAGCAACTGTCGACTATGGGTTGCATTATCCAGTTGGGGTTCCTGTTGATGATGAGCCGGACCTTTCTCGAGGACGTCCAAGAACAAAGGGAACCGTTGAAGTGCTGGTTGACGCATCCTTTTCTCCTGGAGATAGCCACAGTGTGTCAGGGACTATTGCTCTTCTGGCAGGATGTCCTATTCAGTGGGACAGCAGGAAGCAAAGCTTGATGGCACTGTCAACCGCAGAGGCTGAACTTACAGCTTTGGTGGAGGGGTTGCAAACCGGGAGATCGATTCGTTCCTTGGTGGAGTTGTTGCTTCCTGAAGTGAGTGTGGAGCTCTACAATGACAATCGGGCAGCATTGGTGCTAGCGTCAGGGGCAGGTGGTGGATGGAGAACCAGGCATTTGCGCATCCGAGCTAGCTGTCTGGCCGAGTCATTGAGAGAAGGTGAGGTAACGATGAACTACAGGGCGGGCTCCTTTCTTTGGGCGGATGCTCTGACCAAGGCACTTCCTGCACAGTCCATTGAGCGGTTTTGCAAGGGGGTGCTACTTCATCATCAAGTTGAGACCGTGTCTTCACAGGTTGTCCAAGTGGATGAGGGGGTGAAGATCTCGAAGTGTATGGCCATGATGCTGGCAGGGATGGCGTTGCTACCACCAGCAGCGGCAAGTGAAGAGGTGTGTGAGAAGGCTGAAAAGGGCTCAGAGCATGGAGCTTCTGTGTTGGGGGACCTTAGCTGGATGGTGTTTCTGGCTGGTTTGGTGTGCCTGTTGCATGTCGTGAAGGATCTGGGCCTCAACCTGGTGAAACGCTTAGTTTCCGGCAGGGATCACATCAAGGTGAAGCTGCTCAGTGAAGATGCTATCTTTCCACAAAAAGGGTCAGAGGGAGCTGCCGGCTGGGATTTGTCCACGGTGACGGGGGTGCAGCTTGGTCCAGGAGAGAGGAAGTTGGTGTCTTCGGGGGTGGCATTTGAGATTCCAAGGGGACACTATGGGCGTGTGGCATCGAGGAGCTCTTTGGCATCGCAAGGTGTTGAAGTGGCGGGTGGAGTCATTGATGCTGATTACCGGGGTGAGGTGAAGGTCATTTTGGTGAATCAGAGTGATCAGCCGAAGATCTTTGAAGGTGGAGATCGAGTTGCTCAAATCATCTTCGAGAAGATGTCAGATGCTCCGCTGGTGGAGGTCGCGAGCGTATCATCTACGCGACGAGGTGAAGCAGGCTTTGGCAGCTCCGGTGTTTCTATGCGTCGCTTGGCAGAACAGGTGCGGGAGGGCCGAGGTGAACATGAACCACAAGGTCGAAATGCACGAGTACCAGATTCTCCGGAAGAACAAGTACAAGAGGGTACTCCTGGGGTGGTGTCGATGAATGGTCCCATGCCAACAAATCTGCTCTTTGACGTGTACACCTCACGGGGTGGAGAAAATATGGTCACCTTCCTGGAGAGACTCCGAGGCGGAGAGCTTCGGGACTTTGCATGGTTTTTTTCCGGGGAGGTGATGAACATCGTGTGTGTCCAGCCGGTGAATGGCATGCCTCATGAATGTGTGCTGCGGTATCCTCAAGGGATCATCACGTTGAAGCTCCATAGGCATGGCGGTTGGCGGAAGAAATTGTTCGACAGCGAGCTTTCAGTTCCTATGGCATCTGGTGGACTCTCCTCGGCCGTCGTCACGATCGCTTGGTTGGATGATGGAAGATTGATGGTGAGATCTGATTTCAGAAAGGGAAGCCATGGGATGCATTACTTGAAGCAAAGGTGGTCGGGATACAGCATTTTGGCCCGAGCGTCAGAGATCTCCATGGCTAGCGGAAGAGCAAGCGGGAGTGGGTGCTAAGAATCCTGAACTACCTGGCGGCGAACCCAAGGGCTTAGGCAGTTTTGTGGCTTGCAATCAGTGCATGTGTTTGCTGCGGGAGGGTGGTGCCTTTTTTCCATGTCGAAAGTTTGCTTTGTGCTGGATTCACGGGGAATGTGGCATGAGTGGTGAAGAATGTGGAAAGGGCACTTTAGAAAGAGCCTGTGGCCTAGAAGCGCTGCGCTGAACCAAGTGAGAGAGGGCTTGAGTCTGAAGGCTCGTTTCTTTTGTGTAAATGGTGTGAGCACGAAACACCATATGAATGGGCGGAAGTTTCGGGGTTCCAAATCCCGGATAAATCCGCGAGGGGAGAACGAAACCCCTGATTTTCATTTGTGCAGTGCATTCAGTTGCCTGTAGAGATTGTGAGTTTGAAGTTTGGTTGAGGGCATGACCGATTCACCTAGCCCTTTCATGATCGAGCGTGAAGAAAGGACGCACTTGGATTTAGCTGATAACAATCCCTGGAAACTGGAATCCACTTGTACAATGTACCGCTTTGGCCCGCAGCCTCCACTCAGGGAGATACTCAAGTGTGCGAATACCATCCAACTGACACATGGTAGCCTGTGCCAAGCGGCGTAAGACTCTGGAGCTTTGTATTTTTTTGGCTTCGAGGTCCTCACGAAGTGGGTCAGCAGTGGCCGACACATGAAGATTGCATCCATTTTGCATGCTATAGCTGCTGTGTTCCGAATCAAACTCCGACACGATGGCAAATCATGCTCACACCATAGCAAGCAGCAATCATGTATTCAATGTATTCCCTGAACTCGCTTTCTTAAAGCCTTCTCCTCTTGTGGGTTGTAGTGCCCCGAGATATCGAACTCTTCTGGCGACACTGGCTCCGTTGGCAAGGGCTTCAGATTTACCTAGCACGATCAGCCATGCTGCCCAGCCAGTCCAAGCTTCAGCAAAAGTCGTTATGGCCGTAGCCTTGCCAATACTCGACACGCTCAACAGGTTGACGTTTTGGCTAGCTCATTCTAAGCCCAAAACATATGGTGTGCCTTTGGGAGGCAAGTCCTTCCCTTCTTTGAAGGCCTCACAGGAGACAGCAGGCAGCTGCGCGGTTACCCTTTCAACGTTTCAACCTTTGCTGTGCAGGGCTTGATAAGAAGGTTTCCAGCTCGCATGATCCCACCGCAACATTGAATTGAGTTTGTTGCTACCTGTCACTACCCCAAAACCCAGTACCTCAGGTGTCTAAGCCGTCCTAGCAGAGTGAGTGAGCTGAATAGCTCCGCTAATCCACTAATTGTTGCATGCTTTAGTATATATATACATATTTTAAGATATATATATAGTATAATCAAAGTGTGAAGCTTTGTACCAGAATAGACTACTGTATAAAATAGTACAAGTGTCTCTAGAACGCTGCCGAAGGCGAGCCGAACAGGGCCTTGATGCGCTCGTAGACCTCTCGTTGCCGTCTTCTTACTTCTATTACTCTGGCCTCTTCGTACATCCGGGCCTGCGATTCCAAGCACGAATTCGATCGCAGCTGGCGTCGTCCGTGGTGTTGCAATCTTCCACAAAACACACATTCAATATCGTTCGAACAAACATGGATCCATGCAGTTCCCATCCAGCTCCAGCTATCAGTTTTCAGTTGTCAGCAGCAACTCTCCCACACCAAAATACACCAAGCAAAAAACACTTCCACCTCATTCAGCACAGGCTGTCAATCGCAATCCGCCCTGTCAGCCTGGTTTTATCTCTGTGTTCGTTGCCACAATCAGCCTCCCTGTCCATTCGCCGAACTCACACCTCCCTTGTCATCTATGACCGTCCACGGTCGGTCGCCACACCTCATAAGCCTCCATAATTGGATCGCGAGGTCCGTACAAAGAAGCCTCAAACTCATTCGACGAGTTTTCCAGCGCGGAGCCGACGAGAACTGTTTTAAACACCCGTGGCCCTGCCTCCTTGCCTCCTTACTTCATCAAGTAGGCGCCTACTTGATTAAGTATTGGGGGTAAGCTACTTACTAGCGATAGGAAGCTACTGTACTACATATTGGACGCAGGATAGCTCACGCACCAATGATTTGGTTCCTAGATGCTTATTGATGCCTCAGGTCTAGTCTGCGCGAGGTTTTGACACACACACACACACACCAGGTCATTACGGCAACAATATTAGTCGATTTATCCACTCTGCTCATCTCTCTGCTGAGAATTGTTGTACAATGTTGTGTAAGTTGCCTCTTCACCTTCCCTTTACCACAATGCCACCTTCCCACCTTCTCGTCCAACCATTCCAATGCCTTGCCTTTGCTCCTTTGTCCTTGAACATCCCTTGGGCAAACCTGGAATCCGGCCCGCCCACTAAGGCCAAGAACCCTCTCTTGCTCCTGGGGCTTGTGATGGCTTGAAGACTTGCGGGTTCTATAAAACTAGCTTACTATCAAACGACATAAAACTACACCCATTTTCATCATCCTGGTCATCGTCTGCAAAACATGATTGGAATACGAAGCCCGGGTTACCACACTTGTGTCAATTTAAGCTTCGCATACACTATATACACTACACCTTAATTACCATACCTTACCCTAGAGCCTCAGAATTGGAGCTGCAAAAACAATCTGATGCAAACCACCTGTTTCTCCTCTTAGGAGCAACACTGGTGTTGTGCTCACTGCAGCCCATTCATTTGGCCACTCCACATACTCTGTGGCCTCGGTATTAGTACTAGTAGCACGAAGCTACTAGGTGGAGGCCGTCGCTATTAAGGTTGGAGGCCATCGCTACTAGGAACAAGAAGCTGCTAGTAACTAGAAGCCCCTTTTCGATTTGATCCTTCCGGCTCCTTCTGCGCCCAAGCTTGACGCCGCTGTGCGGATTGCTTCTCCTCTAGGCGCCTGACAAAAGGGAAGGAACCTTGTGTGCACCCAAACCAGCCACATCCCCTACTAGTAGCGGCCCTAGCTTTGCATGCTTGGATTATAGATCAATGTACTGTACGCATCGAATAAATGACTTCTCGGAGCTCCTCTGATCCTTGTGATACTATGTTGTCTGAGTCCAATATTCAGTTCAAGGCTGGAACATCCTTACTGTACACATTCTTTCGCTCCCACAGCCCCTTGAAACAGCTAAAATCAGAGCAGCAACACGATGACCTTCCACCTTGTTCCTTCAAGCCTTGCTGTTTCAATCAAATGGCAAATCCCTGGCCTGGCATCCCACTTCAGTTTCATCTCATCTGCCTCCCGGGCATAGCGGGCCTGCCGCTCCTCCTCGGTCTCCTGGACTGCTTCGCCAAACACATCGCACGAACGGCCGTGGAAGTGGCTGGATCTCTCTCCTTTGATTCTATGCATCAAGTTGCAAAAATAAGTATCCATGGGTATTCTGAACGGTGGAACGGTGGTTAGAGATCAGGACACGAGTTGCACCAGTTGTCATGACATTCATATGCAGCTCCTCTTCGATCTCCCATGGTGCAAGACCAGTGGTAGATTCGGCCTGGCAAAAGGGCCTTGTAGTCTTGGTGCAGTTCTCAGGTTGGGATCCAAGTGGCTCAAACCGTTCGACATCCATCGGCTTACGCATTCTACGGTAGACATTGAGTACGTTGGACGACTATGCTTTCTCTATCAATTGTACCCTGCCTCTTGATAGAGGACATATGAGGAAATAGTCTTTCACGGGGCCATTGTCCACTTCCGTGATTGTTGGAGGGGGAGTAGATTGTGGTGCTTACCGATCTGACCCAGTCTGAATGCCCCCAGTCCCACCGCCTCCACTGTGGTGGCACGAAGTGCCAGCCTTCGACGGGTCGTGGCCACCGCGCAGGCCTTTTCGCAGGGGTTGTGCACGTGCAGGCCGTGTCTTGGAGAATATTTCGTGGCTGAAACACTAAGTTGTGGTATCATGAAGCATAGCGGCTTGATGTAGCCTGAGACATCCAAAGAAGGAGGTCAGCGATCCAACAGGTCATTTCTGACAAATCCAGCAAAACACGTCACAAGTCACAAGTGTGTCAGTCTGCAGGTGGGGTGTCTCAGCATGTTCATCAAAAGAAACAGTGAATGGCGAAAATCCTCTATTGTGTTGATTTGAGTGGGTTCCTGTCCCTGTCAAGGATTTCTGAGAGGCCGGCCACGGTGGCAGCAGCAATTCGAACAGTGGGACTGGAATTGCTAGTTGGCACCTCAGAACAGGTCTTGCAAACAAAAGGGTCAGCACTAGGGAGCTACTAGGAACAAAAAGCTACTAGGGGCTCCTGGCCCTACTACTAGGAGCAAGGACGCTACTAGGAACAAAGGGCATCGCTACTAGGAGCAAGAAACTACTAGGGGCTCCTGGCATCGCTACTAGGAGCAAGGACGCTACTAGGAACAAAGGGTTGGCACCTCACCCTCCCTCCCTCCCTTCCTCCCTCTCTCTCTCTCTCTCTGCCTCTCTCTTTCTCTGTCTCCGTCTTTTTCTTTCTCTTTCAAGTTTGCCCCTTCTTTGGGATTGTAACTTTTAGAGCTAAACACAGTCATGGCGTGGGGGTAGCCGGGTGGCCTCATCTTCTACTTGTTGCGCCGTGTTGTGCCTTGACTGTCCGTCTTGACCCACATGGCCTGTAGTGGAGACCATGCTCGCTGAGGCAGGCTGGTGATGTCAGGCCTTGTGGGTCAGTTGAGCCGCTGACCAAAGGATGCCATCTCAGGCATCAGCAAAAGAGAGATTGGAACAACAACAGTTTCTGACTTATTTCAATTGCTCTTTGTTTAATTCCGCCGACCCCACTCGTGGGGTGAGGCGTGACTGTTGATTGATAGCCTTAGCCTTATCCTTAGCCTTAGCCTTAGTCCTTAGCCTTAGCCTTACCTCCCCTACCCCTCCGGACCCTTGTTGCAGTGACGAAAAGTGCGCGAATTTCTCCAAGATTTCTCCAAGAGTTGTCCAAGATTTCTCCATCCCAATTGATTACATCTTGGGGCACCCTCTCCACCCGCACGGGAAAATAAGCACGGTCCCTAAATGGTCCCGGGCTCGAATCCTGGGCTGGTCGCGGCCTGGTCCCTGCCAGTGCCCTTGGATTTTGCTAGCTTTTGTAACGTTTTCCGCTGGATTTCTAGGATTTTCAAGCGCTTTTGTAAGATTTACTCATGCCTTTCAGGTTTTTTGCGAGGGTTTTTCCAGCATTTTCTGTGGTTCTTCTAGGTAGTTCTGTGGTTGTCTAAAGTCTCTATGTTGTTTTTTTTGGTGCCCTGATTTTCAACAAGAAATGCTAACCCATTTTCCTCGATTTTCAATCGCTTTCCGCTGGATTTCTAGGATTGTCATTTAGGGACCGGGCTCGAATCCTGGGCTGGTCGCGGCCTGGTCCCTGCCAGTGCCCTTGATTTTTCTCAGATTTTGCAACGTTTTCCGCTGGATTTCTAGGACAAAGGTTTTTGTAAGACTTACTCATTCCTCTCAGACCTTTTGCGAGGGTTTTTTTCCAGCATGTCCTCTGGTTTCTCTAGGTACTTGTAAAGGCTCCGTGTTATTTTTTGGGTTCCCAGATTTGCAAAGAAAAATGCTAACCCATTTTCATCCATTTACAAACGTTTTCCGCTGGATTTCTAGGACGTTCTAAGGTTTTTGTCAGCTGTCAGTTTTACTCTTCATCCGCGCGGAAAAATAAGCACGGTCCCCGGGCTCGAATCCCGGGCTGCTCGCGGCCTTGTTCCTTGCTAGTGCCCTTAGTTTTTGCTACAGTTTCTAACATTGTCCGCTGGATTTCTAGAATTTGCAAAGGTTTTGGTAAGATTTACTCATGCCTTTCAGGTCTTTTGCCAGGGTTTCTTCCAGCCACTTCCCTGGGGGTCGGCGGCTGCCAGGCGTTAGCCTGGTTAATCCGGGCGCCGGCCACGAAGCCCGTGCCCTGCCCGGAGGGCCGGAGGGCCTTCGGTGGTAACCGAAGGTTATAGACGCTGGCCCTGTCTGCCGCCGACCCTCGGGACCAAAACGGGCGGACCCCCTCGTCACTTCCGGGTCACTGAAGTCGCTGTAATTTACAGTGTTTTTTGCGCGCGATGTTCAAACACCTCGTGTTTTACAGGGTTTTGGGGCCCTCGGCGGCCGAGAATTTCATCTTGGCGATGTCAAAAAACGTAGGCTTTTTCATGGTTTTTGCTTTGCGGGAAGGACAAAATCGTAAAGTTGTATTGGAAGATTTTTGAGAGTTCCCCATTAGCCGTCCCAAACAATCCCA
>CAXAMN010028839.1:167303-190496 GCA_963970005.1 Durusdinium trenchii
TTCTACGTAGCAGGTGCGCCGCCAAACGAATTCCACGACACAGCGGAGGAAGTTCGTAGGTCTTTTCTCTGTGAAGAACGTCTGTTTTCGGTGTGTTACGGAAATAGGTCGGAGAAGACGGTGACGCGTAGCCTGCTTAAGGCAGAGGATGGAAAATGGACTCCTGTGGTAGATCAGGAACTCCAGAATTTCCTTGACTCTGTAGAGCACAAGGCAGGTTGGCACCAATATGCAAATGGCCATGCTCAGGTCGCTTATCGCGCTAAAGCTCTTCGCACTCCCGAACCTACGTACTCGCGTTCGCGCTTTTGTTTTCGGACTTCAATAGTTAAGCGTAAGGGTGTTTGGTGGCTTCTAGAGACAAACAAGGATATCAGAAACGAGAAGAATGCAGTGACGTTAGAGGAAGAAGCTGAAACGCTTGTCAGTCTTTTTCTTCCTGCAGAACATACGTATACTGTGACACAAACGCCTCAGCTTACACCTGAAGTAGTGGAAGAGTTGCTTGAGCGTTTTATGGACCCTGTGCATGGCAGTAATTCTAAGAATAGGTCACCCATTAGTATGTGTTGTTTACATGTTGACGATCTTTTTGTGACAGGTAATGATATCTTTTTGAAACAGTTCAAGGATATCGTGAAGTCACAGTTTAAGATTGGACATGAGGACACTAATGACCTGATGTTTACTGGACAACGTGTTGCTTGGAAGATGCAAGAGAAGACCAAGAAGAAGGAGTACATCTCAGTAGAGCAATCCCTTTGTGTTCAAGAATTGACTGAGATTATCATTCCAAAAGGTTTGAAGGATGAAGAAAAGTGTGACAAAGACATGCACACAGCCTTCAGATCACTTCTTGGCAGCATAAACTGGTTACAATCCAGAACACAATTCCAAGCTTGCTACCAATTCTCGAGGTCAGCATCAGCATCAGCAGGACCTACAATAGGTGATTGCAAGGCCCTGAACAAGCTGTGCAAACAAATCGTGACTGACCCTATGGAGTTACGTTTTTGGCCACTTGAAGGTAGTCCACGTTTAATTGCTATGCCAGATGCCGCATTCAGGAACAACAGCGACAAATCCTCTCAACGTGCTATGGTTATTTTTATGGGTGAGCAAAGGAAGGCAAAACAGAAGAACACTAAAGGCTCACTTATTTTCTTTGAATCTTCTAAGATCAAGAGAACAACCCTGTCCACAACTGTTGCAGAGTTGTATGCATTTATGAAGTGTTATGGCACTTGCCAAATGCTTAGAGGCTTGATCAAGGACATTACAGGCTACTCTACTGACATTCACATGCGCACTGACGCTAACAATCTTGTGACTACAGCTAGTACTACTCATGTTCCTGAGCAACAGGAGACTATTCATATGATCCAAATGCTTAGGAAGGAAGCATGCTCTGGTGCAATTGCTGACTTGTCACATATACGCACTCAGTGGTGTCTTGCTGACTGTCTTACTAAGAAGTCTGCTAGTCCTCAAGCTTTGATAGATGCAGTACGCTGTGGTTGTTTAAAGGAAGTTGATGCACATCCACCTTTTAGATCTCTTATTGAACACAAGGCATATTTGCGTGGATGGCTTCCTACAGTATGCACACATGTTGACTTTTCACATGATGTGTTTTATCTTGGAGATTCTTTGCACTGAGAGTGAGAGGAGAGAATTCAATGCATGTGTTTTTGTTTGAGAGAAATTTGAATTTCTTTCATGAATTTGTGCCTGCGGCTCAAATTAGCTTGGCAAGATCAGCACTTTTCTTTCGAAGACTATTGCCTTGCATCGTTGACTACCTGTCATTTCTAAGACTTAGGACACTGGCCTCTGACCGGTGTACTTTGTATCAACAGAGATGACCGGTCAGGGAGCGTCCAATATGGTCAACATCTTTGAGTATGCTCGAAACTGGTCACAAAAGGTTCCTTGGGGACAACCTCAGAACTGGGCAAACCGTTTGAGACGCCCACGTACGCCAGTTGAGTTCCATAGGAACTCAGAGCAGGATGAATTGATCTTAACCGACATTCTTGCAATGTGTTTGGCACCTGAGAACCATGCTAAGTTCAACTTTCGAGTACGGTGGTTCGCAGAGATTGCCAGATACGCTCTTGGCTATGTCACCCAAGAGGAAGAGGATGAATATAAGAGAAGTAGGCAGTTCGTGGCAACAAGAGTCGCGTGGAGGCAAAACGATTATGGGAAGATAGCCACGGGGCTCAACTATATGCTACGACATGATCGTTCTCTCGACAGGTTGATGGACAGTAGGGCAATGGTAGAGCTTATGCCTCTGATCACAGAGGGAACTGCTCGAATGCCATCACCTTTCAAATATTTATCCTAATACCTTCTTTGCTATATTGCATAGCGATGAGAAGCAAAGATTTCATTTGGTGATTCGCTTGGACAAGAATGTTTGGTACAACACAGGCAATCAATATGATATGCCCTTCTCCATGCGTTTGGGAGTGAACCAAGGGCATACAGGACTCATGCATAACATCAGTCCAGAGAAGTTGAATCATAGATTGACTTCTATTGAGGCAAGATGTTTGGGACATGTTTTTCATGTTACCAGAAGGGAGAACTGGGCCAGCATTGAGAGGTATGGTTTGATGAGAGACCCTCAAAGTTGGAATAGAAGGAATAGAGGTGAAGGAAGAGATTATGTTCATTTTATGTACAGCAATCCACAAACTTCACTTTACATTCCTTTAGGCCCAGGTACAGTGGTTCCAAGAGATTATGGACAGCCTTTGTATGTGAAGCTTAATGTGATTCTTTGGCTTCGGGCTGGACGTCCTCTGTACTTCAGCAACAATGGAGTGGTGCTTGCACATTGTGATGTAGAGCCCACATACTTGGACATTAGTGTGGATGAACCACAACCACGGGATGCTCCAGAGCCAGCTAAGGAGTTGAGAAATCCTAAGTCTGCAGAGGAGATGATGGAGCTCATCAATAGTGAGAAGGTGCAACAAGAGAGAGTGCGAGGCTTGTTCGCCAGACTATCTATTGATAAACCATATGCCAGAGAACTTCTCAGAAGGATTCATGCCGATGAGCTTGAGACAAAACAAGTTAAGAGGCATATGCTTCTGTGGTTGGACAATTTGGATTTAGGCGCTATCGCCCGTTTTGTCCAATATGAGAATCATCCTGAACGTGAGTACAATCGGTCACGATTGAGGTCACGTCAGGTGATGTCAGAAGGCCATTATCTTCAAGGATGGTCTTTGATTGCACCTAAGGAAATTGATGATCGTGATCCTTGGAGTATCTTAGGCTATAGTACTCCAAAGTTGATTGTCGATGGAGATGGTGTTACCTCAAGGTCCTTGTTTATGGTTCACCCATTAGTTTTGAGCAAGGATCAGGCAAAACTGGTGAAGGCTGATGAGGAAGTGCTTCGTTTTGATCACATTTGGACGGACATCACTTCGAAGAGCTCAACAGCCAGGACTTCTGGAGAACCTCAACAAGATGAAGAAGATGACTCTGCTCATGTTGCTGAGCGTGAGATGACATGGTTCATTCAGAATGTCAACAACCTGGTTCTCAACCCATGGATGGTATATGACATTGGCATGGTATCACTCCATGATCGCATAGGAACACGTGTACTCCAGAGCACTGGAGAAGACGTGATTCTAGTGAGGGATTGGGACAGGTTGACAAGGCACCAGAGAGAATATTTTTGTAGAAGGTACAAGTTGGTACGTCCAAGTGTTTATGGAACAGAGGAAGACCCCAAGACGTATGCGCCGAGTTTTGAACCCGGAATTTCTCAGTGGATGGAGTTGGCACAAACTGGATACCAACAGTTTTTCTTCATCCGTGCTTGGGAGAATGGACGCCGCTGGGCTGAAATTCTGACAGACCATGGCATTGCTTCTGTAGAGCTTTCAAGCTTCTTGGATATGTGCAGAGATCCCAAATTGCTGGGTTGGAACTTTGGTATTCCAGAACCTCAGTGGGATAATTTTGGCAATACAGTGGAGGAAGCATTCAACAATCCCTTATTTGCCAAATTGCACTATCGCTTCAAGCAGGAGGAAGAGATTGGTCGTGTCATGCACCTTGTGTCAGAACTTGTTTGTGACTTTTTCATCAAGGTGCTTCCCAAGTGGGTTCTTGACCACTCGATCTTGTGGGAAGAGTTTATGATCTTGGATCCAGACACAAATCTCCCAGCCTACAAGACTTCAGAGGCCGCCTTACAAGCAGAAAGGAATCCAGAGAAGTATCATACACATTTTGCTATGAACTTCAAGAAATTCCGTTTTTCTGCAAGGGTTGTGTGGTATTTGATTGACCGTGACAGGAATCATTTAGAGAGTTTTCTTCACAACTCCAACAGTAGATTTGTGCGACATGCATGCTATCAACTTCGTGAGTATGTTCAGGCGCGTGTTGCAGTTTCTGATCCCTTGTATGAGATGATCAAGAAGGAAGAGTTTGAACGCCAATACAATTCCAAGTTTTTGGAGGCGATTTCTTGCTCTCGTGTTGTAGTTGAGCCTGTAAGTTCAGGGACGTATGAGCCATCATCGAAGCTGAACTTAAAGGTACTACAAGACATCCTGAAGGGTATCTTCAAGATCCAGAAGGATGAGGAGCTTGCCAAGGAACGTGATGAAGAAGAAGAACAGGCAGCTCAAAACATCTCATACCTGTTGGCAGATGATATGGAGCTTGATTTTGACGATGATGATGTTCCAGTATGGCGCTCCATTGTCGACAAGTATAGAGGAGGTGATCAGGTGCTACAGGGAGAAGCTGTGAAGATTACTCACCTGTTCAGGGATCAAAAGGACAATGAGAAGGCGACAGAAGCTTTCAGTTCAGAGAGGACAGATTTTTATGAGACCTCAGGACCTCTTCCAAGAACCGAGGGAGAAAATCTTGTAGAGGACTTGCTTACCAAGGATGTTGCAGAACAAGCTTTTGAAGCAGGTGAAGAAGTTCCTCCTTATACAAGAGTCTCCACTATCGCTGGTGAAGTCTATACTGGAAGTAGAACACTTCTAGAAGATGAGAATATGGAAGAGGAAGTTCCTGAAGAAGATCCTGCAGTTGAACCTGGAAAGGAAGAAGAAATATTTGATGAGAATGCAGGTGTTTTTCCTTCAGAGGAACCAAAGATGGAAGTGGACCAGGAGGAAGCCAAGGAAGAGTCAACACCACACTTTCTGTCAAGAGAGATAGGTGAGGACTCGACTGCATCGCACTTACCATCAGGTGAGATGGATGCTAACCTTGATGATACTTCAGGTCAGCGGAAATCTAAGAAAAGCCGCCTGAATAAGATTCCTGATCCTCATTTTCATGAAGAAGTTCAGGATGATGCAACCATGGAAGAGAAGAAAGAGGCGGTGGAGAAAATAAAAGAGGTCAGAGAGGATGATGGAGAGAAGAAATTGGAGGCTGAAATCCAAGAATCTTTTCCATCTGAAGTAGTTGCTGAAAAGGATGCAACAAAAGTTGACAATACCTATGAGTTGCATACTTCACCTTTGAAGTTGCTTGGAGAGCTTACAGGAGATCCAGGTATTGGCTTTTATCAACTATGCTTCAGGGAAACTCATGCAAGATTGCTGAATCATGTTTGTTTCAGAAAAGGTGAGATTTCCCATCCTCATTATCAGTCAAGGATCAACGAGAATGATTTTGTTCGATTCATTCGTAATATCTGTCCAGTACCTCCACCTGATTGTTATGAACATGAACCAGAGCATGATTTGAAGAGATTCTTTATCAATGATGATCGCATCATTTATTTGGATGGCAAGTATCAGGTCGATCCAAAGGCCCTTGAAAGGGCAGGTCATGCTCGAGAAGAATTGGAGGAGACGAAGAAGGAACTCAAGAATGAACTGGAATCATATGGTCCCAAGGGACCCAGTTGGGACTTTGTCACCTTCTATGAAGAGCTGTGCAGAAGGTTCCTCAAAGGAAGAATAGAAGAACCATATGGAACTAACTTATTGGCCAGCTCAGAGTCCTTGACATTTTTATCCTGGAACTATGGCAACATGGTTCGTGGTCAGAAGTACACCACACCAAGGTTTCTCCAAGGACTTGATAGTGCAATGAGGCCACGCAAACAGAGCGCCATGTCACTTCAGAATGAGCAATTTGAGAACAACCTTTTCTTCAACATGCTCTTCTTTTTACGTGCACATGTCGTGATTCTCCAGGAAGCTCATCTTCTTGTTCCTGCCAAGGAATTTATTGAGCAGAAGAATTGGACAGTTTGTTTCAATGATTGGGAGAATCTTGCAGTGATGGCCAGATTGGCACCAGGTGGATATGTCAAGATCATTGCTGGACATGACCAAGACCTTGGTCACTGTAACCAGCGTGATGTAACTTGGGCTATCTACGAGATTTGTTTTGGAGAAACAAGGCCTCGTCAAGATTTCAAGGATGCAGACTTTGAATTTGATGACTATGGTCCTGAGGACAAGCGTGTTCCACTTACTCGAGCGAACATGCATACCATCAGAGTCTGTAATTATCATGTTGATACACACCGTGCTGTGGATGCCCACCTACTGACAGGAGAACAGACAGCATTGATGCTTTACGAGTGTTTTGTCTATGAGGTGGACATCATTTCTGGTGATGCAAATAGTTTGGCCTACAGAATGTCTGGGCACAAAAGGCAGCCAATGGCGAACTACTATTACAGCACCATGCAGCATTGGATCCGCAGGTTTTCAGAAGCTCGTGTAAAAGCAGATCCTGGTATCAAAGCACCTATTCCCAGAACCTTTTACAGTTCAACTTCACAGGTCCTCAAGAAGTGTGAAGTTTACTTTGATAAACTCTGGGAAGAATATTCTACTGTTGAAAAAGAAGAATACCAAGGATCACAGCTTGGCGATACATGTTTGTCTACCATTGTTGAATGGGGTCATTCAATGAGTGAAGAGGAATATGAAAATTCCACAGTGAGCACGAAGGAGTTCATCTGTAATTTTTCAGAGAACTTTGCTATGATTGACACGGAGGAAATGTGCTCAAGGCCCACTGACGAGGACAGTCATGGTCCAATGTTTATTTCACTCAGACCAGCTTCCTTTTCATCTGGAAACAGAAGACAGTATCGCATGGGAGCAACTCTTCATGAGGCGAAACTGCGGAGGAAGGAGAAACAGAAAGAGAATAAAAGGAAAGGAAGGCCGCCAACTTCTGATCAAGCAACTTCATCGTTTGCAGCGGCATAATTCCTGAGCGAAGGCTGAAATTTAAATGATGGCTAGGAAGTGAAGATACTTCTGGTTACAGTTGATACTTTGCTTCCAGGCTTGACTTTAAGTTGCCAGGCTGAAGTTTTAATAAATTCTGGTTTGCAATGAGGAGAAACTTTTATCAAAGAAGATACTCCTGCATTCCAGGTTTATACGCTTTAGCATGTAGATAGGTATGGACAGTTTTGCATAACTGATGATATCTATCACAGCCGCTTTTCTGAGATGACCTCTAATGGACAACCAGTCATGGTTGATGATTAAGTCATTTCATGATTTGCAATTGTAGTGCGCGATTTTTTTTGTACATACATTTGCCGGTATCTCCTTCTTGTGTTTTTGATGTGAATGTGAAAGAGAGTCCTTTTGATGCAGTTTTATTTTGTCTGTGAATGAAAGCGGTCGAGACCACGTCACGAGAAGATTATTCCTCGAACCGTACGCTCCTTGCATTTTGCAAGGCATCTTAATTCATTGCAATTTGTGCGGTCTTGAATTTTTAGTTCTTTGTTACGCGAGTGTCGTTTGATTCTTTTATAGGTCTCTGTAGAGAAAAAGCCGCTTTCCCTTTTTATTTTGATTTAGCTCAGGCCATAAAGAGCTAGTGAGCGCCGGTACATGGTATCTCCGCCTGCGAAAAGTACAGTCTCCAGCCGAGGTACATTATCGCTTTGATTTTGTACTTGAGGTGAGTCAGCTATTGCTCCCTCACTGTATTTAGTAGCTATGAGATTACCTTCTCTGAAGTGTGAAACACACTGGATTAGGTAAGTACATGGCACCGTAGTTTTCTTTTAAGTTGTCAGAGCTAGCTGGACTGTTTTAGCCTTGCAGTAGAAAAAGAGTATGCGACATACGCAATCAGCTAGGAGTGGACATGAATCTTGTGCCTGCTGAAAAGTAGAGCCTACCTGTACAGGGTTCCACTCCAACAGCCGATATAGTGTGTCCATGCTTGACTGCTTCAAGGCTCAAGAGATATAGGATAAGACTCTGCGTGAGTAAAAGACACTAGCGGTCTGCACCTCTACCGTGTACGCCCTAGTCACTCTTTCACCCCCCCCCCCCCCCCCGCGGGGGGGGGGGGTGGTCCCCCCCCCCCACGATTTGTGGAGGACAAAACTGGAGGAACTATCAGATTTTTTCCACATAAATTGCCTAACATCCCCAACATAGGCCCAAGATACCCAACATATCCCCAACATATGCCCAACATAGCCTCCAACAGGTCTCAACATAGAGCCAACATAGGCCAACATGGGGCCAACATACGCCAACATAGGCCCAACCTAGGCCAACATAGGCGGCCAACATAGGCCCAACATAGGCTCAACATGGGCCCAAGATGCGCACCAGATAGCTTAACTTTGCTCAATATAGGCCCCACCAAGGCCAACATAGTGACTTACGCCACACAGACCCACGTGGGCCGGCGCCCGGCTGTTAGGCGTAAGCCTTTAAATATGTTTATATATATATATACAGTATATAATTTAAGATTAAGTATGTTTAAGTCATGTTTCTTGTGGCCTTTGTGACCTTTGTGAAGGAACATTGAGCTAAACAAACACAGCTGGGACACCGGGCACAGGGATCTGTGGGTTGGGTGCCACCAAGGCCTTGAGCCCCGCCTCAGTGATGCGGTGAAGCCAATTACACAAGGCCGTGTCGGCCCAAAACCGAGTGATTTTGAGTTTGGCTGCTTTTTTGTGTGTATCAAACAAACACCCAACCATGCGTTCCACATCAACTAATATGGCACACCTATCAACTTTACCAATACCATTTCCGTTTCCTGCATGGCCAGTGCAAGCGGCCATGATTTGGGCTCCGACCATGGCCAAACCACGCCCCACCGCAACTCGGGCCCAAGCTGCAGTTTGTGCGTAAGCAGGTCTTGGGGTGAGGTGAGAGACTTCGAACAATTCGCTCATTTGTCGCAACCTGCAGTCCCAAAGCTATGTTGAATGCTATCGAAGAACACCTTGCGACTCACCTGGGAGGCGCCTTGAGATGTTATTAGCTAGGATTGGCAAAGGGTGCAAACATCTCTGCAAGGCAAGGGACTGATCCATGGAGACTTATCCGCCCATCCACTGTACAACACCTAGTCATTGGTCGCTGGATCGAGCAGTTCAAATCACTTTTTCACACGCAAATGTCACTTGTGGGCAAACTGTTGTTGTACCATTTTACCATTGGCATCTCTCAGCAGGCTTTGGCGTTGCCAAAACATGCGGGAGATGTTGCCATCTGTATGCACTGAAAATGCCAAGCAATGCATCAATCTATGATCAGCTTGACATCTTGGCTGATCACCAATCACTTGATGAAGACCCCCCGATGAGCATACTCCACTGGCAAAAGCAGGGACACTTCCAAACAAACTAAGCACACTGAAGCTTTCACTATGTCACTATGATGTTGCCAGTTGCTTTTGTCGCATGCGGGTCCAGCAAAAGTTTAAGCTTGCAAAGCCAAACCTCCAAACCAACACTCGCCAAAAAGGCAATATGCCTCTCACCATGAAAGAACATAAACTACACACAGCAACTATGACTTCATCAGGACAATCAAGGCCGCAATGCATCTCTGGAGCTAAGCAGCACAAACGGCCGGTGAAACAAGCCACAGCTGGAGAGACGCGGAGATTTGTTTAAAACAAGAAACATGCATCGTATGATTGTGCATCGTGTAACGACATGTTGTGCAATATAGTAGTACATCGACTGCAATCCGTTCTCTTGGCTCCCATGGCATCACGGTTGATAGATGTCAACCCTGCCCGATCTTAGCTCGTATTTTATGATAGTTCTCGGTAGTATGTTCAAACGCAGGAATGCTGATTGTGTTTGAGGTGTTTGAGCCAAGAGGATCCCAAGTAGATCCGATTACAGCTTTTGAAAACTTGCGAGGATGGATCCACATCCGCCATGACACCAAACAACATGGCAATGCAACTTTGCTACTAATAGCTTCTTGCTACTAGTAGCGATGGCCTCCAACCTAATAGCGATAGCCTCCACCTAGTAGCTTCTAGCTACTAGTAGCTAGTGAGCATCCTTATAGAGCACCCCATGTCCGTCCGCCATGAACCATAACCCGGCTCCCTCATGCACACCTGGTTGCCAGGATCTTGACCTTGACTGGCGCAACATGTGCCTGTCTACAATCTAAATACGGAATTGAGCGGCCGGGTGTTGCTAATGTTATTTCTGAACACCAATTCTGGGTGCATTCAACATGAAGCCAAGGACGCCCACAGCACTTTGAAAGAATGTCTGGGGGTTGAGTTTATTGCCGCTCACAGGGTGAAGTTAAAACCTCAAACTTTGAGAGTTCATACATCCAAGTCTTTGGAGTAAACAAACAGCACACAATTGGAAAGGGGATTATGGTGTATTTTTAGATTGACAGCAAGGATTCATGCATAAGTAGTGCAAATGTATATATATATATATTACGCATAGTTCTTATCGTGTTCTTGTCAAGTCTCCAGCTGCTGAGCGCTAGGAAAAAGAAGCCTTCAGCCTTCAGCCATGCGAACGTGGATTTCAAACCAGTGGGATGTGAAGGCCACAGTCCCTTCGTGAGTCTGTCTGCCATGTTCGCTGGCCACAGAGATCGCCACCTTCAGCAACCATCTCGCTCAGAAAACCCGGACCTCTTCCGAGGTTATGTCATGGTGAAGGACCTCAGAATCTCAGATTGTCATTTCTTCGACTCCCAGCCTTCTGTCCTAAATAATTCCTTTCTTTCTTCTGAGCCTACTGAAACATTGGTAGAGACTTAGGCCATCCGATCAAAATGGATGAAAGTGAAGCTCATCACCCCTCAACGTCCACCGGTCAAGTACTCCTTCCGTCCTACGTTCGACGTGCAGCGGAGATGCTTCGCCAAAAGCAATGTGGCGAATCCCACCTTGGAACAGGTCGAATGCGAGCGTTACAAAGGCATGGTGTTGGCACGATTTCCTTCAAGTGTTAGCGAGAAAGACGGCAACAAAACCATCATAGTTAATCTCGACTACCTACTACAAAAAACAGCTCCCCCGATTAAAAAACATATCATATCGGAGACCCCTAAATACGGTTTATAATTGTTTTGTAATTGCCGCCCTATAAAGACGCTACACAACTACCAACATGGAAGTGCTTTTTTGCAAATATTTATTAGGTTCCTAAAATAACCCTAACTGTCCACCTTTGTCCACCCTGTCTGTCCACCATTGCACTTTCCACCGAGGTCGCACAAAACCGCATGGCACAGCGACATCACCTTTCAAAAGCTTTGCTTGGAAGTCTAATGAAGATCACTATTTTAATAAAGGATTTTGTAGAGGGAAAAGGAAATACCCTTCGATCTGGAGGTGTTTGTTTATTTGTTTCTTCAATTTGTGATACAGTATATACGCGTTTAATAAAGGACTTGTCTAACTTTCCTGAGCGACTTTTCTGTTTCGAAGCTCTTCCCAGGTGTCCATCTTTGCAGGTCCCTCCATTTCAGGAACCCCTTTAAACAAATATATATATATAATTATATATATAAATCACCGAGTTGTTTTAAATAATGGCGGAGGGGGGCCGTGTCTTTTAAAGGTGGAAGGGATTACACGATACTTTGGGTGTTGGTCCTTTTGTAATAAAAACACTAAGGGATACTAAGGAACAGAGTAACGCAAGCAAAAAAGTGTTGGTCCAAAGGACCATGCCAGTGTAAATTGGCAAACATCTGGTGCATTCAAAACTCTGACTTCATTGAGCCGCTTGAGTTATGTATACATAGATATATTCACAGTACATAATTCACAGTACATACTGTATAGATTCCTATGTTGCACCTAGGAGATGCGGCCCTCAAAGCTATGATAGCTATGTGTGTGTGGCAGCTCTCTCACATGGGGCTTGAAGCTGGGAAACCACAAGCCCCTCTGTTGCAGCATCGTATTGGAGCTAGGAGAGCGGAACAAAGAAGAGGAAAACCAAAACTCATTGTGGCAAGATAATACCTAAATCACCGGGATGACATCCTCCACCCGATCAAGACAAGTTGCGACAATTGCAAATAACGGTACTTTGGAGATGCAGTCAGCAACTGGTTGACAAAGACCCACGAAGAGGCAAATAGAGACCTCTTGGTCGCTATTTGCGGATCGAAGTGGCATGAGTTTGGTGCTCATCAATCCTTGAAAGGTCTAATACATTAGTGGTCAATGTCTTACAAAACCTACACCAAACCAATCCGGCTCATGTCACTTGAGGTGCAAATCGTGGTTCATGGCTCATCGACTTTCTTCGGCTTGGTTGAGCACTGTGTAATGACAACAAGAAGACTCAAAAGAACCAAAAAAGAACCAACACGTCAATGTCAGGAGCTGTAAACATGGATCCCTGCCCTTTTGGACCCCTCACCCTTATCACCGATCACCGCCTTAGAGCCTTACAGCCTTCTTTGGCCATGCAAATTAAGCAACTAAATTGCTTCCGCCATCCTGATATGCGTCTATAAGTGATTTACACAAAGCATTAATCTGTGATATTCTGTGGCGGCTGCATACAATGTCTCTCTAAATGTTGGGCCATGGCACAATCAGCCCAGATGCTGTCAACGCTCCAATGATCAGCTGGATGAAATCAAACCTCGTCTTTATCATTACTGAACTTCTACTCGAGAACATGGTCTTGAAAATGGTCTGATCTCAAACCATTCAAAGCAGTAATTCGATTCTTGGTGTTGCTCTATGGCACCATGAGGGATCCTGGTGCCAAACTCGACAAATGCATAGGGGTTCAACATCTTTGCTCGTTGTGGTAATGTTAGGGATTGGGTTGGGTGGCGATGGAAGCTGAGGTAGACTCCGCCTCAGTGATTTAACATAGGACACCAATTCAACCGGGTTTCAATGGTATCTTGACTTGAGTGGTCCGGTGTGAAAACGTGTGTGTGTTCATAGTTCATGCTATGTTGGCTGTTCTGATTTTCCGGGATTGTCATGTCTTGTGGACGGTTGATGTGTTTCGCTGACAAGTGTGCCTAACAAAACATGCCGTAGATTGTTTGTGGAGCAGCTCAATTCGGCCAAAGCCCAGTCAGAGCATCGGTTCGGCACTGGTGTTGTTTCGGTATAGGCAAGTGGAATTGGTCGAAGAGCTTGCGCGCACACTGACCATCAAAATTGGAACACTGTATATATATATAATATACACAGCAGCAATAAATCCATTAGGTTGGAGGCAGCTATTGGGTTGGAGGCCACCGCTATAGTTAAGTTTCCCTTAAAAAAACAAAACAAACAAAACAGAAACGAAACAAGATAAATCAAGGTTTGGCAGTGCAGCGACAAGTCGGACAACGCAACCTGATGCAACCTGCGAGTTTCTGTGGGACAACTTGGTCGGCAAGTCGCCGAAGAGGCACCGCCAGGCACAACTGTTTCTTGTGAACATGTTGATCGCAAGCTTGTACTGTGTTGCGCTTTTGCATCATCTTGCAAATCCATGTTTACAGTGCACGGTAAATAATAATTTGTAGATTTTGACAACTGTTCGGAAGACATATGTCCAAAACGCCATCAGTTTTGGCCACTTTCATGATAACAATAGCCCCAAGTCAAAGGTCCCTGACAGCACCGCAACCTGGCTCTTGAGTATATTCAACTCAACATCTTCTGAACAAACTCAAGAATTCCCATTGCCAAGGCATGCCAAGGTACCCCTTCCCCACCAGCATTGGCACAAATAGCGTGAGATCGTCCAACGAGCCAATGAAGGCAATCACGAACAACGTCTGTGTCTGTGCAGTCTCCTGGGATCATGTCATTCAAAAACAGCCGTCGAAAAGCGGATCTGTGCAGTCTTCCGTGGAGCTCGAAAGCCCAACCTTGTCCAATCTCCTGTGGACACAAGGGTTGGGAATCGTAAAATTGCTGGGGGTTCTTATGTGACATGACATCTTGTTACACTCATCTGACGTGGGTCAAGGGTCAAGTTCAACAAGTTCGACATACTGTTTCGACGGCGTGGGTCAAGGGTCAACGAAGCAAAAAAGGCCGAAGTTGAGAAACAAAATAGTTACAGTATATAACAATTCTGGTGTGTCTGCAACAATAACTCCACAGAAAAACAGCACCGTTTTTGCACTTCCTGAGAAGATAGGGCGGCATTGCATGGTACCAATGACATCTCGGCAATTCGTTTTCATTGAAACTCCAACTGTGTTGAATCTGCATTTTGCACTTCCGCCCAAACTGCTTCTGCTGCCAAAGGCTCCTTTTGGGACGGAGCTTTGCTTTGGATCTCCTAGGCAATTTTTGTTTCTTGAGAAGACCACTCTTGGAAAGGTGAACAAAGGACGAACACCGAACTCAATGTTTTATACATACTATGCAAAACAAACTATAGGAATTGCTTTGAGGAAATGGCTATTCTGCAGTAACTCAGACAAATCTCTTGCACTAGAAAGTGAAGTTACAATGTGGTGGATAAGAGTATCAATTGTGCTTGCCGTGCCTCCGTGTGTGCTCTTTCTAAGCGAAAAGTCTTGCATGAAACAGTCCAAGATGCGATCTCATTGGATGAGTCATTATGCCTAAGCAGCTTTTTTTGTGTGGCAACAACGACATCTTAAGTCTTCAGGGATAGACATGCTATAAGTTCTTGCAAGTGCACAAATTTATCATAATATATTATATTTTATATATCGTATCCGTATATATTCATAGTATTTCATAATATCTCCATATTGTAAATTAATGCAAATTAACAGTACTCCTCTTTACAACTTCTACTGTGCATCTCCTTGCATCCAAAATGCTTGTGTTCCTGCCACATGGGAGTCAGTTCGCCATCCTCGACATCGGTCTCAGGACTAACTTTTGCATATCTCCTTGGTTGGAGATAACTCGGCACATTGCCGGGCAAAGAAGTACATTTCACACATTTCACAATGCATGATTCTGAGTTGCGAGGCGTTTGCAAAACAAAAGTAACTGCTCCTGGCAGGCTGAATTCACAGATTCCTTTCCATAGTAGTTTGTCAAGTCTCTGTTGCTCACCTTCCTCATCCTTCTCATCATTCTCTTCCTCGCTCTCTGTCCACCATTCATAGAGCAACTTTATTGAGTAAAGCGCCAACATGGACCCAGCTAGGACCGTGAGGATCTTCTCAGACGACCAAGCATCTTTGGCATCTCGAGTTAGGTATTCCTTGGCATCTCGAGTCCCTGTCACCAAAATATGCCGAAAGCAAATGTCTAATTCGGCTAAGCCTGCAGCGGCAGCTCGGGATGAAGTTTCTCTCAGGATAGTAGGTCTATGACTATGACCAACAAAATGAGGGATCTAGACTCTAAACCCAAGCAAACTATAACAAAACACAACAATACAATTTGGGAGCGGGATTGCTGTTGCAGCAGAAAACAAATTGCATCAAATTGCTAACATCAACCGAAGTGCCACGATCTTGTTGCCGGAATACGCAATGCACATTGCTAACATCGTCTGTACCTCGGATGAAGGTGACCAAATTGCCAAACACCGCCAACCAAACAAACCAAAGGAACTGACTGCGACCAGAACAACATGCACCCACGACCCCAATTACAACTGCATCTCCGTACACAATGCAAATTGATGGCTCTGGTGTCAGTATTACATGCCCGTCCCACGTGTGATCCAATCTGCTGGACCTTGATCAACACATCAAGCCTTGTGACCCTCGTGAACCTTCTCTCTGCTGGAAAGCCACCAAACACACTGATACATAGATCGCAGTGTTTCTGGTTCGGGAGAGCTGGCTGACATTGTTCGTGAGAAAGGGTGCCAGCCACACTACATCATCCTTGGCATTTGTGAGAAGCAAGTGACATGCAATGTGCGCACCGTCAAACTGCATCAACTTTGCATATGGTCCTTGAAGTTTCCCTGTTGGAATCCCTCACTCATTGAATTGTACTCATTCGCATTTCTACCTGCGTCGTGCAAAGATTGCAACAATTGTATATAATATGCAACATCTTGCATTTAAGTTTCTGTTTTGAATTCTCACCCAAATTTTTGTGTTGCAGCAAACTCACATTACAACAGGACGCACCAACTGGCTGAACTCTCTGCCCAAGATTCTATAGAAGACGATACCTTGATTGAGATCGCTGCTCCAACTCCAGCTGCCCAATGCACCATGGCATCCACAAGAACTGATGAAAACACACACACACACACCAAAAAAAATACATGTCCGCAATTAAACTTTTGAATTGCATCAAACAAAAGGAACCTTGGACAGTCAACGTCGGAACCAAAAAATCCAACATGTGTGGCAAATTGTTACAACTGACAAATAGTTTGAATGTTTGATGATATACAGTGGTGGGATCACACTTTCATGATCGACATGTATCCAGCTGTTTGCTGATTTGGACCTCAAAACCGCCCAAACGTGATGTTGAGCAAGGCATATCAGCGATTGAATGTGTGAGGGATGATCTTGGATGGTCTTGGGCATCTCTTCCTGGGACTCTCACCGTGGTACCTCAACAATCAATAAATCCAACACATCCACGAGCTTCAGAGCAAACACGTTGCATTCCACAAACTGCAGTGGAACTGCACAGCCAAACAAACAAACCGCAAACATCCTTAAATCATTAAACAACCATTCGAAAGAATCCACCAATCCACCAATTACTGAAACGATCCTATACCCTTGCCAGTGGAATTTGTGACCGCCCTGCCCCCCCTCCAGTTTTCCTGCACTCCAACAATGTGCTGGTTTGAGTTTTCAGTTTCCGTGCCACACAATGAGAACATGCTGGAACTTGCTTGTATGGGAAGTTCACTTGTCATGTCGACAAATACACTGCACAGAAGCTGCCAATGTCGTCCAACATGAAAAGAATCAATGGCAAGCCTCTCAGCCTACCAGGGCTAAATGACAACTGAGCCCTTGACTTTGAAGGAGCGTCAACTCTAGGAAGCTCGCTGCTTCCAAGGTTCTTATTCCGCAACTCATTACGAGAGCGAGCTCGTGCGCAATATTGTGAGACTAATTCACCAACTTTGGGTGCAAGCCACTCGACCCTGTCTCTTTCCACAGCCCAGCCAGCGTTGCCAAAACAACTCTATAAAAGATATAAGAGGCTTTTTTGTTGATTAATTTTTGATGTTCAGTCGTTAGAAAAAAAACAATGCGTTGCCACAGGGGCCTGTTCCAGCTGGTTCCCGCGGCGCGAGCATTCATGCTGTGCGGGCACTTTCGTGCGCCGGGCGCTCCATAGCTGGGGTCCTTAGGGCGATGGATGTGAGTTCCATCTGGCAGTCGACGTCCAAGGCTGCAGCCATTGTGGCGTCTTCAACAGTGGCAGGAGGGAAGAGTTGGGCCCGAGAAGCTGAATCAAATCCTTCGGGATGTCGTTGGACACCTCAACCACAGCTGCGCTTGCATTGTTTTTGCCTGCAAGGCCTCCAAAAACTGCGGTGAATGACCCCACACACGCAGCACTTGCCAACCAAAGAGCGTGTATCTTGGAAGCTGTTCGTGGCGCAATCCACCCCTTGTAGGGCTTGGGCGGTGGGCTGATGGTTGACACTCAAAATGTCTTTAAAACACGTCAAAATGATCCCTGAGCCGCTTGGCAATTTCTATGAAGCAGGAGCGTTGCCGTGAGCTTTCACAAGTGACCACTAAAGACTCTCCGATGGTAGCAACTGTGAAAGACAAAGGCTGGATATGGTGTAATGTTAGTAATGTTGACTAATTGGTCCAAATGACAAAACGCAAATCCTAATCCGGTGCCTTGATGAATTTCCAGGCCATTGAAAACATCGATCCAGAACGAATCACGAAGATGCTCGAGACCTGACAGCCGCTCCAAAAGTGTACCCCTCCGCGAGCGGATCAGGCGTGCTTTTAGTCAAGCAAAAGTGGTTTGCACGCCCAGTTAGCGGACGATCCCGCACCTGCTCCATATAGTTCCTCAGTCTTGCAAACGTGAGCAGAAGGGGGGTGCTCTCAAGAGGGAAGGCCGCTATGCAAAAAGATTCCAACAAACGTCACCATGCCTTCTCCAAGCAAAACCATGGATGGGGCCCGCTTCAGGTCCAAGTGGCTGGCCAGCCCCAAGCAAGATCTTCAGCTTCTCAAATAATGCTCCACTGGAGATTTGCCTCAGGAAGTCGTGGCTGATTTCTTTTGAACCCACATGGCTTGATAAAATATGATACAACCAAGGGGCCAGAAACTCACATTGTGCAGGTCGTAGATCTGTACATGTCCTGCGCAATCACATCCGTCTTGGTAAAACCTGCATGATCCTTCATGTAAATAGGTTCAGATTGCTTGCACTGCAAGTCCCCGCTGACCCATGTCCTGCAAGCCGGCCGCTTCTTGCGGATTGCTGGGTGAGCCAAATATCAACATACTCCGCCGTGAAAAGGCTCCACCTGCGAGTAGGGCAGCTGGCGTTCCGGACCTGTCTTTCAAAGCGTTCAAGGGTCTCAAATCCTTTCGAAATGATGCTTTGCAGTTGGCAAACTACCTAGAATTGTCAAACCCATGTCATGAGTCATGTCCAACTTTCATCTTCCACTAGACTAGCGACTAGCATGTCTCAATTTTCTGTCAGTCTGTACTCCCGCCTTTGAAGCTGGTCGTCATGCACCTGTGCCTTCGTCTGTGCCGTGCCCACATGATAGATTGACACTGGGGAGCCATCGATGGCCACCAGCACACAGGGGTTCACGATGACCAATTGGGCAACCTGTCGAGAGAAAAAAACAAAACACAACCTAATAGCAAAAGGATGCCTGCTCCCCCTCTGCCTACTTAATTAAGTAAGGGAGCAGTAGCTAGTACCTTACTATTAAGCTCCTAGGTATAGGATTTGGTTCCTAGACTTTTAGGCAAACTTGGATTTGGTTCCTAGATGAATAACTATAGCGATGGCCTCCCCTCCAGTATAAGCACAAAAAGAGGGTTTCTGCATTCCCCGTGCCAAAACACCGCCGCGGAACAAGGAATCTCCAAAAATCTGCAGTTGCCGACATCAGTGGGAGGCCAATGGGTTTTGGTGTTGATGGCCATCCTTCATCCTTCCAACTATGGAGTGGGGAAAGCAGTAAAATTAATGAACCCGAGACGGTATCTATACAAACTTCTCGGGGAAAGCTCCTCCAGGCATCTTCAGGCTACTCAAGATATTGTGCCCTAAAACGGTACGTCTGCCCAAAACGGAACACAAGGGCCAGCCACTTGAGTCTGCACAAACTGACAACCGGGTTTGTTGACCCACTAGCCAGACTTGTTGCAAAGCCAAACCAAGCAAACAAACTGTTTGTTCCCGCGAGTGGCCATCACAAGACCTTGTGAACATCTGGTGGGGCACCTTGCAAAGGACACAGAATTGCCTATCAGAACAGACTGAGATATCGAGGTGACTGTGCTCCTCAGGTGCAACATGGTGCAACCAATCCCAATGTATGAACCACAGCTTCCGGGGTCTGCCTGCTCTTGAAATGGAGGCAAGATCGGCTCTGATGAATTGATCTTGGAGTGCAATGTCTGCCGCAAGTCATCAGCAACTTAGAGAGGCCGCCAAACTGATTCACACTTGAGGTCGTGTAAAACAAAACTCTTTTGAACTTTTGACGTTATCGTGTTTTTTCTTACTTATCGTTATACAGCACTTTGACTAACTGCAACAAATGTAGCAGTATAATGATGTATAATGTAGTGTGTGCATTACATGCATGCAGTGTGTGGAATCGACATTAGGCGCACTTCATTCCAACTACGCCCATGTAGGTGTTTTAGGTTCGCTGTGTTATCGTTTTTGTTATCGTTTTCATGCCTGGTGCAAGTGGGACAAGCATGCGGCACAACAGTGCTGTAGCAAGCCAAGGCTACAGTGGTCCAAGCCCTCCCACCTCTGTCCAAGCACATACCCACCAAGAGCAGTCATGCATTGACCCCGACAATTTGGAACAGTAGGTTTTCTGTTAGTGTGTGTGCACGCGTTTTCTTCACACCACTTCTCGCATGTCAAGGGTTTTCCACAAGAGTCATCAGGGGTTATCGGTTTTGTTTCTTCCCGATCGTTTTACGGGGGGTTGGGCATGCTTCCAGAAAAACGGACATGCGAATACTAATTTCTTACACGGGGTGGTTTTATACTCTCTCACTTGTTCTCTCAAAGGATCGAATTGTTGTAAATTGTAAGGTCAATTGAGAGGTTCATTGCTTTGCACAACCTTTTGCATGCAATTCTTCATAACTGAGGACTGAGGTGAAGGCAGTGCCGCTGTCGCCACTCGAGGATCCCGTCATAGCGACGAACTGCCTCCTGGAAGCGGCTGACAATCTGTTAGTCTTTGCAAATGAATGACTTCAAAGCCCTACGGCGCTACGGTATCTGCATGTGTCTACCATATTTATCCATATTGTATCATAGTAAGTCAAAGTTTCCACTCACGGGTTAAAGCATGCGACTGCGTCCGGGCACACAGCCACGTGCAGCATTTACAGCATCATGGCTTTGCTCCTGCATATCGAGGTTGCAACCCAAGTAGAGGCGCAAGGCTGCTTGCTCCTAGGCTGCAATGTTCCTTTCTCTATCCACTCCCTTAATCAATTGTCTTGACCACACCTTGCAAGTTGGCACACAATTTGAAGAACAAATTCGGATCATGAATACCTTGAAGAGAGCGGCAGCCATCCCATATCGATTCTGAAGCTTGGCCTGGGACGGCCGGTCGCGCTTGAAGCACACCATGGATTGTATAGGATGGATGGCTGGAAAGGTGCTCCCCTCCTCCACTGTGGATATGGATGCTTGGATGGGCTATCAAACCATATCTTGGCATTACAAATCCGGTTGGATTTAAGCGCATGACGACCAAATCCCAGAAGTCTCACAACCTTTCTGAACAAGCATTGATTGTATTTTCTTAATGTTCTGGTATATTGAACGGACTTCAGTCAAAAGCTCATGTACCTATCTGATCTGTCTTGGAAAAACCTGATTTGGGGTCAACCCTCCCAGGCATCAACGGGATGCTACATCACAACCCTCACAACTCCTTAGGGCACTTGAACTGATATGCTCCTCCCATGTTATTTTTACATATTTGATGACCGTGATGATGTTTCAGTGTCATGTTTCAGTGTCTGCTTCCACGCGAGCCACCGAGAGGAGTAGAGATTATCGCCTTCACTTGGAATCATACCATGAGTATTTTATAGTATATACAGTTGTTGAATGTTGTTGAAATCCCGACTCTCCAAAATCGCTAAGAAAAAGTGCATCGACAAAGCACCGACCGAGCGAGCTCGGTTACCGTCCGCGCTACGACGGCAACGTCGAAGGAGGGGCCCAAAAGCTTCGGATCGGGGAGCTGCGTCTGACGCACCTGGGAGGTCAAAAAAGCATAGCAACAAGAAGCTACTAGTAACAAAGGGCATTGCCACTAGGAGCAAGGAAGCTACTAGGGGTGCTCCTGGCATTACTACTAGCAACAAGAGGACGCTACTAGTCATCGTTCCGCTGAGCCCCGGAAGCGGAAAGCTGGCCTAGCACTTCGAAACTGGTCGAACATGGTTTGAGGTTTTGGCGGGGTTGTAGTCCATGGGAGTAGCGGACAAAACTCACAAATTATATGTATATATATATATATTATATATATATATTGAAGGTATTTTCATCCTCCAATAGAAGTGTGAGGAGCACAACTGCTGAACCTCATCTGCGACGCCTCGAAACCGCCAACAAGCAAATAGCCAGGAGCTGGCTTTCCTGCCGCAGGGCCTGCGAAGCAAAATATGAGCGACTGTCCAGGCTTGAGCAATAAGCAATTGTGTTGAAGTTCACCACAACACTTCCAATTTACAATCGGTTGATTTATATGATTTTATTATCAGTTGCGTGCAAATCACTGGAAGGCAAGCCAGCAGTTGTTGATGTTGCCTTTGTTGGCCTTGATTTCACAGCAACAGGTCCAAGTGCAAAAGCAGTCGGCTCCGGGACTTATGCGCATATCGCCGGTCCGCTCCGACCCCTCCTCCTCCCCCAGCGGGCACATCCGCGGCGTGTCTGGCTGGCGGGTGTTTCGATGAATGCGCTGCCTGTATGGAGGTGCCTCACAAACGAGACACGGTGTCTTAAATGTCTAGAGTCTAGGGTCTCTCAATCAATGAGCAATCACACGCATCCCCGCACAATCGCACATTCCTGCCAAACAGCAGCACCTGCCACTTTATGCGGCTGCAATAAGAAGAACCAAACCAAACCAAGAGGAACGCACCGCACCAATTTAAATAAAGTTGTTTTGTATTAAGCTGGCTCCACAAAAAGAGTCACTCTTGGAAAACAACTGTTTGGTGTAGGCCAAACACCTTGAAAAACAGGCAAGCTGGAGGACGCTGAACTCTGTGCAGGCCCATCACCACTCAACTCTGCAGGAGGAGTGTCCAGATTGGGTAGTTTGATACTACCTCCGCTGCAGCACGGTCCAACAAAATCCACAAACTACCCAAGAGACCAAAAAGTCCAAGCGACAACAACTTGACTTAAAAGAAATTTACTTTACTTCGAGTGATCCCCACCATGACATTTCAATCATTTGTCTTGATGCCATAGTGAGGAGCATGTTGCCATGGTCGTGAATATTGTAGTTCTCGATTTTGCTTGTGGGTCCTCGGGTTGTGTGCTGTGGTTATGTTGTGGTTGTGGTTGTGTGCTGTGTTGTGGTTGTGGTTGTGATTGTGTGTTTGTGGCTGTGTGTTTGTGATTGTGTGTTTGTGGATGTGTTTGCGGTTGTGTTTGTGGCTGTGTTTGTGGTTGTGTGTTTGTGGTTGTGTGTTTGTGGTTGTGTTTGTGATTGTGTTTGTGGTTGTGTGTTTGTGGTTGTGTGTTTGTGATTGTGTTTGTGGTTGCGTG
>CAXAMN010028839.1:191171-276255 GCA_963970005.1 Durusdinium trenchii
AGAAAGTGCAACAGGCAAGCTAGATGATGCTGAACTCTGTGCAGGCCCATCACCACTCAACAAGTTTGCAGGATAAATTTCAACATCCGGAAGCTCGTTTCTACCTCAACTGCACCGCACAATAAAACAATCCGTTTACCCAAAGGAAACATCAGCACACAAGATTACACAAGCACATCAGGTTGCATGTGTTTGTTGCTAACTTGGGCGACTCTCTGACATGACAATCGCAACCCTTGAGTCTTGTACTTTGGGCATCTTTGCCATCAGGGAGGGCGTTGATGGTGGGCGCCAAGTTATGCTCCGACTCCGATGCAACTGATCGAAGAGGTGGGGATAGACCTGAAACGGCACCCAAATGCCCTTGTTCCTAGTAGCTTCTTGCTACTAGTAGTAAGGCACCTTCTTCCTAGTAACGATGCACTTGTCCCTAGCTTAGTAGCTTCTTGTTCCAAATGTCTTGAAAAGGGCGCCATCGCACCATCCAATTGTTCTGACATGACTTGACTGTCAACACATTCACAATTGTGCTGTGTCAGGCCTGGAGCAGTTGGTTCTTGTTGACGTGTCTCCTCCTCGGACACACCTGATTCACCCAGAACTGTTACTTGATCAGGATGGGAAACGTCGGGTTCTGTGGGTAATCAAGACTGTAGTTAGTAGTTGTATATGAATTATATATATAGATGCATGTACTCTGTATATACAGTAATTAGGGTTTCACTCAAGAGCGAGATTGGAAGGGTGCATCAGCTGTTTTGCTGCAGGATCATGCAGGATGAACAGCCATGTTGTTTTATGTTCACAGCTTGCTTTTGGTATAGAACATCAAAGCGCGATGAACAGACCGTGGCATATTCGTATCCATCTTTGTACCTGCACAGACTTGCACCTACCTCGCCATCTCATGCAGTTACTTCGCCAGAGTATCTACCCGTTGAGTTGCGGACCTCAACCCATCGAGTTTCTCCGCTCGCACGGCCTCTACCCGAAGGGCTTGACGGTTCACCGTCTCTTCGATTCGGGTCTTGACACGTGTTTGGCGACGTGGCCTTGGTGCCAAGGCACTGGCGTATCCGTGGCGTTCTGAGCTTTCAGCTGCTGTATCATCCAGCATCTGGGCCGGGTCATCGCCTCCACAAATCTTGCCATATGCTGATAGTTTGGTGACTATATAGGTGATACTAGGTGTTGCCCCGCCAGCACTTCACAACAAAGGCCTTCTGGATCATCAAGAACCTTGGTGACATAAACTAAATCATCATGGATGGATTTTTGTGCATCCGGGGTTGTCATGGGTCTAACTGACAGCACGCGATAGTACACAAAAAAGATCACAAAAGTCGTGTGCGAGCACCTTCAAATCCTACCCACTCCATTCCACCACTGTATTGAAGAATCATCTGCCACTCTCTTGTTTAGCCGTTCGGCCGATAGTGTGTCAAGTGGCTCAACAAGTCCAATCTCCACCTAGTAGCTTCTTGTTACTCGTAGTAAGGCCAGGAGCTACTAGTAGCTTCTTGTTCCTAGTAGCAATGCCCTTTGTTACTAGCTAGTAGCTTCTAGTAGCTTCTTGCTCCTAGTAGCCATGCCGTTTGTTCCCAGGTGTCTCAACCATTTGCAGCACACAGTGCCCGCATAAATGTTCGTGTCCATCCACACCACATGTCTGCATTCAATGCGGTCCAGGAGCGGGCGGTGGCACTGGTGGAACGAGCACGCGAATGCAAACACTGGAAGAGCTGCCCACAGAATTTACAGCGCAAACCTGCCAACTTCAATGAGAACTACTAGCGATGGCCTCCAACCTATATATATATATACTAGTTACTAGCGATGGCCTAACCTGCTGATTTCAATTAGAACTTGGGATACCAGGCTTTACTTACCGACGGAATGTGCGCAACGTCCAAACGCTTCCCAATGGCCCTTCATCTTGTGATGGGTACCCGGGAGTAGGTGAAATAGGATCAAGACATAGCTATCTTACAAAACCCCAAGACCGTGTGAAAAGACACGGGAAAATGACTGTACAGGGCTTTACTTACCCACTGGTTGGTGCCTACCCACCTCAAGAATCACCCGCCAGTACACCATTGCCTGCATGAACCATGGAAATGGCGTTCCATCTTGTCCAAGTTGTGAAATAGGAGCAAGCCTGCCTGAAACTCGTACATACTCGAGGGCTGAAGACCGCCAATCGTCAATGTAGCAGGTGATGTTGCAGGTACGCTGATGTCATCAAGTTCTTCCATACCCTCGTGTCCTGGCGAAATCCGTGGAAGTCTCATGTAAGATATGCTACCCAATTCTTGGTATTTGGCCGTCTGCAATGACCAGTTGCAGAACAGCCCTCTTCGACCCCCCTTACCTTCTGACAGTAATTAACGTAAACACAACCGAGAACACGTAAAACATTGACTTTTACACATCGTCGAGGTTGACTCCAACAATCATAGCAACCCACTGATACCACACACGCATACAACCAATATCAATCAATCAAGATATTAATCAGGCCCTCAAAAAAGGCGTGCAACATACACGTTTAAAAAATCAAACAAATACAGTAATCATATCAACAAAAAACAAGTAATGCCTCCTTCAAGAAGGCCTTACTTTAGTTCATTCTCAGTATAGTGTATATATATATATGGAAACGTTATATACATCATGTTATATATATATATCTTTATGAAATTATGATTCTTTATGGTTGTATGACTCACTCACTCGAGGTCTCGAACATGCGCCTGGCCCAGGGAGTCGGATCACCTTCGCAATGACGTGAGTGGCCATGGCTTGCGCGGTGTCGACCTCCATGCCTCGGAGGACCGACCGGTGCCGGACCGGTCCGACAGACTGTCTATCTGCGTGTGAGGGGAACCAGCCCAAGTACTAGCTTCTTTGTTACTACTAGTAAGGCACTTGTTACTACTAGCGATGCACTTGTTACTAGTAGCTTCTTTGTTACTACTAGTTTACTACTAGCGTGGCAATTGTTACTACTAGCTTCCCAAAGCATGCGTAAAGAAGCTTCGAAAACATAGAAACTTCATGAAACTTCTAGCTGCGGAACCGTGGGCCCTACGTCGCACGAAACTGTGAGCGAATCCGAATCCCAATGGACTTGCCTTAGTGGAACGTGGTCGTAAAGACTTGTAAAGACTGCCAAGTGGAGTGTTTTGAGGGTGGGTGATCAGTGGCCAATCGGGGTGGATGGTCAGTTGCTGAAGATCCGTGGGCTTCACCAGTAAGCAAAGTTGCTGCGAGCATTCACCTCCACATGTACTTCTGCACCCCGGCCTAGCCATCAGGAATGTGGGCATGGATCGTGTGAAGCGCTGCATGGAGGAGGTGAAATGAATCATATGATCATATGATATGTACAATTTAACTTGTACAAGCTCCCTTGCTTTGTCCCGAAGAGGGAATCAACATGTGCTGTGACTTTGTTGAGTCTCAACAGTGCGACAAATATATGCCCAAAGTTCTGTTTCTGCACCTGCATCAGTATCAGCATCTTCCCAAGGGACCAGGAGTTTCACAATACGAACACTGCTTGGCATCCTCAGGTGCTCGTGCTGCAAGCCTAAACTGTAAACTGTAAACCAACGAACAATGGAGAAGCCTTCCAAAGGCCCTGAATCAATGCGAATGATGAACTCGTGAAAATTGATACTGTACTTGGAACTTGACACATCTGAATACAAACGGCTGTCCGTATCTGCCTGTGCTCTTGGGGATGTTGGTAAATAGATCAGCATCTTCCGAAACAACCAACAACTGCAACCAAAAAGCTGCTTGGGATTGAGCAAGCTGGCAGCTCAGTGCTTCCCTAAAGCCCTAGTGAACCTTCTGGGCAAAGGCGGGATTTCAGTTGCAGTTACTTTCCTTTGATCTTGGGGGGGATTGAACGTGAACATCAGTCTTTGACATCATTTATTTCTTCTACCTCTTTTGCAGCTTGAAATTTCGCTGGGCATCTCAGGAGGTCGCAGGCCCAGAAAATCTTGCAAGGCGGCGCTCGCCTTCAGTGAGTCATCGCAAAGCATCTCCGACAGCCGTGCCTGAAGAGGTTCGCTCTGCACTCGTAAAACTCCTGCTACAGTATGAACAAATATGATACTTTGCCCGAGTGATTTCTACACCTTATTGCTATGCTGCTTTTGGACAAGCGCATCCCTGGTGCCTGGAGCCTATCAATCTGCTTCCGCGAAACGTCTGACATGCTGTGCCGCTGAAAAAAGGAGTGGAGCCCAGAGCTGCGGCGACGGCTCGGCCGGGCATCAAGCACCGGTGCCTTGGCCGTCAGAGACTCTGGGTGAGGTTCACCGAAGCGTGAAAGAGTAGTGTCGCCAATGTCTCTTGAGCGACACAATGCATGTTTACTCCAATTCAGCCAAGGAGCAGAATGAGCCAAGAGCTTGCCTGACTCTCGTGACATTCGCCTCATGAACTTGGAGTGACTCTCTTGTGGGCATGTTACATCATGATAATCAATGTTTTTTCTTGTGTGCTAGCATGCCCTTATTTAATTCAGTAGGCACCTACATAATTGAGTAAGGGCGACTAGTTAGCTTCTAGGAACTGGACGCAGGATAGCTTACGCTTCCTTGAAGAAGCGCTCGCACTGATGATTTGGTTCCTAGCTAAATGTTTAGGGAAACTTAGATACCAATGATCTTCGGTCACTGTTGCTCGCATCCTACTACACATTGTGGATTGCATTGCTGGATGAGGACACATTTATATACAGCAACTGACCAGGAGTTAGAATATAGAATCAATTAAAAACATGAATTAGGATCTAATTCACTGAGGCAGACCTGGTAAAAATAGCACATCGAATACAATGCAGTTAGAATATATATGGTGGAGCAGCCATTGAATCAACACCATTGATCTTTATCACTTCCATTTGTAACTTTACTACAGTAAGCAAAGCATGCTTTTATCTTTGGCATCCATTATCTGTTGGCACCTCCTCATTAAAGAAAGAATCATTGAGGAGTCAAGGAGCTAAGATGTATCACTTTTGTTTTGCCTCTTGTATATTCTAAGTGCATTGGTGTAGATTCTAAGTGCATGGAAGCTCGGAATTACATTTGTATATTCTAACTACATTCCTAATTCCTTATGTTGAATTCTAAGAGCCAGTCACGGATAGTATATATACTTCAAGAACCCTAAAGTTTACGCTTCTTACTCTGTTCCAACATGACACTTGCGGTCTACAGCGGATCCGATTAACACGTCCATTTTGCGTGGCGCGTACAGCGCGGTCAGATTTCCACGCCCGTTTACATTTATTATATTTATAAGGCTTTCAGGTGTGGAAATCTGACCGCAACTGAGGTGTCGACATGTTGCACGTAGGATTCTAAGGGGAAAGGGTTCGTGATGTTTTAGAAGTCAAGAAGCGCAACTTTTGGCACCCCAGTGTATATATATATATATTTATCAACGTCTATCAACTTTGACAGCATTTCGATCCTGAAATGATCCCCACAGGCTGCCAGCCCAATCCCATCCAAATCCTTACAAGCACAAAGGCATTGCCGATGGCAAGCAATACCACAAATGGGGTAATGTATAGTAGAGCCAGCACCTCAGCACCTCCGAGATCGCCAAAACTGGTCAATCATCAATGAACATCAATAAACAATACCAAACGTCCGTTGACGCCAAAGCCTTCCGAGTCACGGTCTATTCCACAAGTCCAGTCTTGTATCATGCGGCCCAGTCAATAGGCCCATCTTGATATGGCCACCTAGTTAATCATGGATCTGCAGCCATGGGGCTCTTCCAAGTGGAGCCATTCTGTGAGGCGACGTCTCACTGCCCAAGATTCTCCCGTCGGCAAGTGTGTCACCTAAGCAGCATACACGCGTCGACCCTGTCCAAAGGCCAACGTCAAAGGATGCCAAAGGGCCAAAGGCAGGTCTCTGCACGTTTTTACAGTTGGCAGTGGACATCTGTCAAACCTCTTCGAACATGTCATTATACAACCCTCTTCCGCTATCGTCGCTACCTATGTCTTTGGAGGGTTCCCATTTGGTGTTGAGACTGGTACAACATCTGTCAAAAATGTGTCAAAGTTGAATGGCTGGCACGATTGCACGATCGTTGTCTCTTGTCCCTCACATGTGCCAGTGCCGAGTGTCGTGAAAGTTGCACTGTGACTCTCCAGCACCTTGGCAGCTAAACAATCCCTGCAAAATAAGGCGTTGGTATAACATAATCAAGGGATTCATGCCAGTTAGCTTGGAAAACCTGGTTATCTTCTTCTTCGTTCGCCTTTGAAATGAAACGCTTTCTAGTGCCGTTATCGCAGGAAGGACCAACTCAAACACAATATAATCAACTATAATCATCGTCCACACACATTGTAAGCTTGGGGTATTAAAACAAAAGAGCATAGAAGCAAGTCCAAAAGCCAGCTGACATGGCTCACAAGTCACAAGTGACTTGACTCACAAGTGTATCAATGTTCACGCCTCAAAGTGCTTGAGCCAAGCGCCAACCAACAAATCACGTTTCATCTTTTTACACATCGTTCACTCGAAGCATCCTCAAGCTGCGGCCCTGTTGCTGTCCACCACGTGTCCAAGGAGAGCAGCTGCAAACAGTCGAGACGTCTCCGGCCCTGGAGGCCAAGTTTCACAAGTTGAAGGCTGGGTGATCGTGATCATCGAAGGCTTCGGGACTCTTGTCCAAAGAGAAACGGGGGAAACACATGAAGACCCATCCACTGGAGGCGAAGCGCTGCTAAAGCATCGCGCCATGTGGGAAGGAAGCAAAATCAAGAAATGTCAGTGGCAAAACACTGTGTTGGTCTGATGTCTGTTAAGGAAAACTCTGTTTCATGTCTGCCCTGCCAGTTGGAGCAGCGGCCAGTTAGGTCAGTTTGAGCCGCAGGGGACCCCAGTTGGACCCCAGGGCCTGAAGAGAGCGGCCTGCAATCCCCTCCAGGGGACATCACCAGCTCAGCGTCTTACTGTGCTCATTTATGTGCTGATTAGGTGTTGACACATCCTCAACCCAAATGCGACATGACAAGCCTATTTATGAAGGAACATTCTGGCTTGTTTTGGCTTGGCTCCATTTGAAGGCTAAATGACTCCCTGACTGGGTTAGAGCTGCCTTTTGGATGCCGTTGTTTCACAGGCAGGAGCCAAGTTGTGAGCATTGCAAAAGTTGAGCCAAATCAAAAAGTACAAGAACATAATTAGCTCACTACAATGTCACGGCAAGTGGCAGAATGGCTTCTGCAAAAGAAAGGTCTTGTGATTGATGTTGTGCAATTTGTTATTCCTTTGGTACTTGTACATTCTAGATTCTAGCTTGTTTAATCATTACCACGTTTCAATTACCTGCGAGCCAATGGTCTCCGGGAAGGCTATACTTTATGTATCTAGCCAGGCATCGGCCGTAATCTATGCAGAACGTTGAATGCACAATGAACTACTTGCAAATGTTGGCCTGGTCTTTCTTGTGTTTGAGCATCGGCTATTCGGGTATTCTGGTGAAGCACATTTTGACCATGAGCGCTTTTTCTGCAAGAGCAATCCATAGCATTTTATGTACATCCACTGGGCAAAGCCACTGCCAAGCTTCAAGGACCTCACGCCTCTTGACTTGACCACGCAAAAGTTATTGAAACGACATGAAGCCCTTGCAAACGTGGTAGCCTATTCCACCTGAAGCTGCGGGCTGCCTGTGCACTTTATGGCTCGTCTGTGGCTCTTGTTTCGTCTTCTCGCTGGGGCTCTGGAGCCTGCCAAAAGGCTGAGTCTGATACTGCAAAGGTGCTGGGGAACCAGAAAGTCGCTGAAGAATCAAAAGCAGCTCAGAGGGTGGGGCAGTGACTGTTCGAACTAACGATATCTGAAACGATTGGCCTTGGCATGTAGGCCTGCGTGTGAAAGGAGCGCCTGCACAAGGCAATAACTGGTCAGGAGCAGAACTTATAACACGTGCTAACACATTGAGTGTTTGATTATGTTTGATTAAGACGTGAAATAACTTGTGATGCTGCTCTTATTCTGGAGCTCCCTAACATCTCCAGCAAGCCAGGTTGGCGCACAAGTTCGTAGAGGACGCCCTCGATCTTTAATAGGGTCGCCTGATCATAACCGCTCGGCTAGGCCAAACCCGGATAAGGACACAATATCTAGTGCTTGGTTTGAATGAATTTGAACATCTATACATAATTATATACATACCTGTGGAAACAAACCAAGGCATAGTGATGCACATCTTACATCTGAGCCTTGACTGCGAAGCCATTTCAAGGGCAATAGTTGGAATCTTAAGAAGCTAATGAATACTACAATTAGAATCAGAATATAATCTGATGTAATGTCTATCATTGGGTTGAGACTCCCCGCAAAGTCCCACCTTCACAGCAGGCATTTTCTTGCCAACTCCAGGGAGATAGACCAGCTCCTGTGGTGGCATTGAGCCAAGCAAGGAGCAAGGAGCAAGGAGCGGACCAAGATTCCTGGTTTGCAGGACATTGGGGGACGCGCGGACGCAAGAGCATGATTGCAAGATACAAAAAGCACCAACAAAAATGCATGCCAAACTGCTAAGAGTCAATTTCATTCAATTTCAAGGGTGGGCCGCTGAGGAAACTGAAAGTTATGCTTGATGTGCACATCGTTCAACTCTGTTGCAAAAAATGTTTGGTGGCAATGGAGGCAAACAATACAGTATATAATCTTTGCAAATGCGGAGCTCCTGGACCCCAGAGCACACTCCGTCAACACAAGCAAGGCACAGCTCCACATCTCTGACAGCCTGCCCAAAACGATCAAACATGTTTTTCAACATGATAGCCGCTAGCCAAAGTGTAGCAAAGTTTTTCTATTCCCTCTAAGAAACGATTGCCAAAGTTGTGCCTCTCGTCCTTGTGTTGCCTGGCGGATTGCCAGCCGACCAACCTGCAAAACTATGCCGCTTCAAGACTTGCCCAGTGCGGCCATTGGATATGAGTGCACATGAGTCAGTGCGCACTGTAAATTCACTAGAAACTTCGTGATCCAGCTGCAAAGTGTGATCCAGAATCACATCTCTCACCCTCCAGCAGCTAGTCCTGGGTGAGAACTGTTCTGGACACCTCTCATATCGAGGAGGGAAAATAGAACACAATGTGGGATTGTCAAAGCCCGGGTCGCCTTTTCTTTATACACCCCTGGCATCGGGAGGATTACACATCTTTCCATGCTCTGCACTCTGAAGGACAACTAATATATTAACATGGAGCGTTCGCAAAGGAGAGACAAGAAGGAACGAACAAAAACAGGAAAGGAGCAGGAAACAACAGAACGACAACAAGCAGGAAACATGGACGGGATAGTGATATGGATCAGCAACCTCGTTTGATTCACAAAACGTTGTTTTTGTCGTTTTGAGATGCTTTGAGCACAAGCGACAGCACATATCGGGACCTCACCGGTGAGGTCCAGAATTCCTCCCAAGTACTCCTGCAAGGTCAGCTCGAAGAGCCTCAGAAAGAAACATGCAACCTCAGCACAGGCAGGCGCCCGCCAGCGGCACCTGGCTGTATTCTGCCCACGTCAGCGCTACTACTCGATCTTCTGTTCTGAGAGTCGAGCAGGCCGCTAGCAGCCTGCAGCCTAGGACAAAATGAGAGGGACCAAGTAAGTGACTACACGGGACATCTAGATCTTGTCACGAGGCCTCTAGGAACAGCACGCACATTCTATCTACAGGAGAACAAATGAATCAATATAATGACATGAGTCTTTTTACCTGTTTGCAGAGTGGGTTGTAGCGATTGGCCCATGGCCACTGTTTGCCGGCAAAAAACAGTCTGCAATGCCTTTATATATCTTAGATAATACTTCCAAGACAAATTGGCAGCAGGTTTCCCTGATCAAACAATTGTACAAGTTTGCTAATTGATGTCAGGTTAATCCGATAACGAAGGAGGATGTCATGGCGTGTGGCAATGTGAGCAAGCATGGCTGAGAATGCCTCCCATCATGACCCTTTGGCCATGAATGGTCATGTTCATGTTCATTGACTCTCGACAATTTGCGTGTGGCGCAGCAGCTGGGTGTCGTGTAGCTGACCGAAGCCGACAATTCATGTGCATGATGGAACACTGATAGGGCCAAAGGCTTGGGGTTCAAGAATGGAGCTGACTGCGCATCTAGGAATCTAGTTGACATCATCTGACACCTGGTCCGAGGCGTTGGCTCTGCTTTATTCAAGATTCGACTGTCCTCATGGCATCCCAAATAACAAAATCAAAGGACATCGAGCACGGTGTTGGACAAGACATGACAAGACTGTCCTTTAGAAAGGCGCGGTAGGCAACGGCCTCGGCCATCTCTTCCAAAGCAGCGCTAAAGCCGACAGGCCGCCTTGGAGAAAAATGGGCATTGAGCCCCGAGGCGTTGTCCAAGCTTAGCGCTGCCACTGGGACAAACTCTTGAATCACTGGGTGTTGCTGCAGGTTCGGCGCTGCTGAAATAAAATCCTTGAAAGTTGTACTGGCCTGACAACAAAATTGGATTGCAGCAACATCTAGCGTGCAATTGGTGCTGGTCTTGAAGGCTGCAAAATGTCAATGATCTAACATGATCTAACATGCGTGATGCCCCAGGATCAGATCAATGTTTGTGTTGCCCTTCCTGATTAAATCACAGGTTAGACGATCCAAAAAGGTTCGTGTTTAGTTAGTTCTCATTCCATCATAAACCTGCCTCTTTGGCACAGTGTGATAGATAAACCTCCGCCTGCCAAGTCAAGGCTTACTTACGGCAGCGCTATGGTGGGTATCGCGATTTCGTGTAATGCTCGATTTGTCATCAGTTGCTGTCATAATCTTTGCAATTGGACAATGACACATAATGAAACAATCCCTTTAAATTGAACGCTATACCATGCTATACACCTCAACTAAGCAGCAATCAGTTTGGTCAAACAGCTAGATTGACTTGTGGGGTTGTCACCTAGATCTGGGCGTGTAGTTGATTTCTAGTCAGCATACTGCAATGCACCGAGTGGACTACGGATTACACAGCCAGGACCTGAGCAAGCTTTGGTGAGAACTGCGAGAACCAAGTGACACAAGCTGATGCCCTGATGCACTGGCAGCCTTTGGAACAGTTGAAGTGTCTAACTTGCTACAATGGGGGCCGACTTACAGCAACAACAACTTGTGTTTGTTCTTTTTATGCTGGGCCGGGCCCGGCCTTGGGGTAGTCTGCGCGCTGAAGGGCATACCTTGCGAGTCGTCGAAGTCAACCACGGCTTTAGACCACAATGTGCTGCTGTGCAGGTTCAACTGTACATGCTCTGCTCGTCTTCTAAGCAAATGATAGCAACTGTGCTCACATGCCTCATTTGCCCTCTTATGTTCACCTGGGGTTCTGTGGAGAGCCCGAACTTGGAAGTGTAACGACGGCCAAGCCAAGTTGCACAGCATTTTTGGCGCCCTTGCCGATGTCCCGAGAGCGCTTGATGACCTGCCAAACCAATGTCAGGATCGAACACCAGTCTATGGCCATCGCCATAGCCATGCAATTCAATATACAGTATACATAGCATCATAGTAAAGAAAATCCACACCTGCTCTCGCATGTCGGTGAAATTGTCGTATCGCTCCTCATGCCAGTCAAAAACATTGGCGCAAAAAAGTGGTGTGATGTGGTATGACAAGCACCGTCAAGCACATGAAAACATATCACTATATCTCCTTCAAATCAGCCCAGCCTGCCTTGATGCTGTTCAACAGGCCAAGGTCCACTGCCTTGACAAGTGCTTCTCCGTCAGGTTCTGCAGACCTTCAGGTCAATGAGCAAATACGATGTGCCGCTATGTCGAAAGAATCAGCTGGGACCTGCTTGCAGTTGACTTTGACATGTCGAAACGACCCATACCCCCAACTCGTACGTCGTAGGACTACATGCCCCCTGCGGCCAAAACCCCTTTCAATGCAACTTGAGAGCCTTGTCCGCTTGGGTGCCTGAGGCGCTGTGCTTGATTTGCGCAGCCATCAACGTAACTCCTTCTTGGCCTAAAATATGTTCGTCTAGCGTCTACCTATTGCGTGATACTGTTCTCTCTTCCACCTCTCTCTCTCTCTCTCGACTTCACTCCGCCGCACCTCAGCAGGCCCTGAAGCTGCACCTGAAGCTGCTTGTGAAGCAGCACACTGCCAATGCGGCAACGGTGTCCCGACCAAGGTGCTCCCTACCATACCTGTGTCTCTCTCTATCTTTTTCTGTCTCCATTGCCCTCTCGAGTGAATTCAACGCGGGACTGAACAAGGCAAGTTTGTGGCCAGGCACGGAGCCCATCATGCCATCAACCATAGCTGCATAGCAAACACATGAAACACCTACGATACCTATATGGACATAGGACCTGTTCCATCCATAATTAATGTAGCATATATTATATGTTGTTGTTATGCATATATATATATTGTATATGCATATGTATACATATATATAATTTACGAACATGTGTATGTATATATTGTAATGGTGTATGTACATTTGTTATATATAATATATAAGACTCTAAGACCTACGTTATGTATACTGTTTACCTCAAAGATAGAAGATATTCGGGAATTAATTCAAACAGAAGATGCAGAGTTGGGGGTGCCCATTCAAATAGAAGATATATATATATATTTTTGAGCAGAAAATCCAAAATGCAAAAGTAGCTCAAAAGACCAAAAATTTGATCATTTTGATCAAATAATTAATGGGATCTTCTATTTGAATGGTACGGATGGCACCCTCCCAGATGCATTTCAAATAGAAGATATATATACCCTCAATTTCTTCTATATATAATTGAGGTAACTAGTATACCTATACCTACGGTCACGTTCCGACCTTCCAGGTCAACCAGTGCTGCGACAATGGCCCCGCAAACCAAGACAGAAAAGATCTTTGCACTGAAGACAAACGGTCTGCGTGGTGCACGGCGCAAGGTGGAAATATCCAAAAACATAATCTGGTTGGGTAACGAACGTGAGGCACGTCAGCTCAGGGTGCAACTGTGTCGTTGCAAAGCAAGGTCAACTTCATAGACGATGGTCTCCAACCTGCAAGTGCAGTGTGCACACGGAAACAAAACAGTAACGAAATGTGCAGCTTTGCATCTGTAAACCCCTTTTGACCCACATCTCAGTCTCAAACAATCAAGGATTTCATGGGTTTAGAACCTGTTAAGCTAAAACCCTTTCTGGTGGACCATCTCCTGTTCGGTCAGCCGTGAAAGATAGTGAGGCCAAGCAAATGAGGTGCCAGTCATGGCCCCGACTCACCTGAATCCGCCGTCGGTTTTTCCGTCAAAGAGATGGCCGCAAGGTGGTTACTGCTCAGCAGCACCACATACTGCTTAAGGATGATGGATGCTACCAAAATCCCGTAGCGGGGCTGTTGATTGCCTGGAACATCTTAGTCTGAACAACCTGCTGGGCCTTTACGCAGTGCAGTGATGGGAGACGGATGCAACCACATAGCAGTTACGTGCGGCATAGCAGCTAAAATCTGAACCTTTGTGCAGTCACACATTCAAAGCCTTCCTTTAAAAGGAAAAACCCAAGGTATTGATATGATACGTATTGATAGCGAGGACTGTCCTTAGCGTATAGCTATATAGCTCCAGCAAGAGGAGTTGCTGTGTGGATGCTATGACGTCATGGCAGCTTTAACATAGCAGCTAGGATCTGAACCATGGTGCAGCATCATACTTAATAACCTGCACGTGCCATGATAGTCCTGATGCATGGCTAGCTACTTATTGCATAGCTAAAAACGCTCACAAGCATCATGTGATAGTTTGCGCAGCACTCACTGAATCTTGCTTTTGGTGTTCCAAGTGGGCAGAAACACTAGTCATGTTTTCCTAGATGAATGGGTGTTAAGTACTTAACCACGCTTGCATCTATACACATATATATGTATAAAACTACTACAATTCTGGTGTGTAATTTATAAATCTGCCGCAGCACGATCCAACAAACAAAGAGTGGAGGTGGGAAATAGCTTTGCTAGCTTTATGTGACTTTGACGTCTTTGACTTGCAGTAGCGGTAGAGTTTGAACAGCCATAAAACAGGCACTTCCACGTCATCCTGATACCAACTGCATGGGACTGCATCTCCGCTCGGTGGCTCGGTAGCTCCATCCCCGAGCTCTGAATCCACGAATTCAAGCAGCCCAAGGGGCCAACGCGGTCCGTCTCCACGCAACCGTTCGGTCAACAGGACGTTCCGTTCGCCACTTTGGTGGCGAAGTGACCTCTGTGTTCACAGAAACACACATGTCCGGCGAATGCAGAAGCAAGTCTGGCATGCAAATCAAGGCACCTGTACCAAAACTAAACGATCCAAAATCCTGCCAATTGGAGCAGCTCAATGTTCGAGTCACAGTGCTTCCGATAAACACATGTATGACCACAAAATGTACTTGCGATTCATATACTATTACATACATATATATTTATACACATGAATGTACAAATGTGCAAACACGCCAATATTGCATCCGAACTATTTATATATAGACAGTAGTTCCTGCGTTGCGTCAAAGTCTAGCAGCCTAGCACTTGAATGCGTTAAAACGTTAACGCAAAGTTCCAAGGAGCGAAATGTTTGATTCGAGTTAGCTTCCAAGAGGGCTTGAACATGCCTCATCCATGCATGGTCCATGACTGCACGTCCTACGTGGGTGAAGTAGCTCATCAAGTCAATGCGAAGGGCCACCATCCGCCCCAGCCGCCGAAGCTACCACACACAGGCGTCTCCACATCCTGCGCTGCACGACCATGTTGTGGTGGAGCGAATTCTCAAAACACCGATTCAAAGGTTCAACACCACTGCTGATTACTGTACCTCTTGGTCATCGCATGCTCCATTTGCATTAGAGCACTGGTCTCAGCATCAACCAAGGTCCTCATCACTGCTACCGTTGTCTGATTTTAGTTCGTCGTGTCCGTTGTAGGGCAGTGTTGGAAGCTTCCTCCGGAGCGATGCTGACAAGGAGGTGGTCGTTCCGTTTGATGAAACATCACTCAGCAGTGATAGAAGTGGTGTTGCATGTTATATCTACTGCATATATGCATTATCGTATTGTTCAATATATATTCTGATTCGCAAGCAGGAACAGCCTAGAATGCTTCGATGTGAAAATTCACATCAGCAACGTTCTGGGTGACAGTGTTGATTGAAAAGAGATTGGCCGCCCCCCACAGCCCGTCGTTTGAGAAATCTGCTTGAACTTTGCTTCTGCCAAATTCCTCTCTGAGGCCACAACATCACGTATAATGGTTTCTCGTTGCTGATGGCTCCTTGCAGGGCATATGACCCTGGAGTGGCTGATGTCGCCATAGCTCTTGAATTCCAAACACTTTACATATATATATATATATATAAGGCATGTCCTGCTTCAACAAAACAGGAGCAGGAGGAAGAACCAACAAATCTCAAGAAATGAGATCTCTCCTTCCGCAGGTTCATCCCTACGCAGCTTCATGAGGCTGGAGAAGTCCTGGAGAAGTCTTGTGCTGCCATGGAAAGACTCCAGGAGCGTTATTATCAGTACAATGTTTAAACATGTAAAATTTAAAACAATGCACCACTGTGAAGATCCACAAATCGTCAGAAGTGGATCTGAATCTCGTCGCATGCTTCTCTGCATCCAAATTGTCAGAATCCTGCGAGAGCTGATGTGGCCAAAGCTCTGGCATATTCATCGTCTGCCTGTGACATATCAACACTTCAATGTTCACTGCCCAACTGGTCAATGATCTTGCGCCCGAAGCATCAAAACAAAATAGTGACAAAGATGCATTTGCTACTTGCAAATCCAATATTTCTGAAGATTCCTGTTATTTCTTAGTTGTCAATGTGTCCAACCGCGTTCGTTGAGAGCTCAGTCTGGGACTGCTTGAGCAACGGTGAGTTGTGCCCGGCAGAGTAGTACCCGTCCTGGTAGCAGGGCGTCCCTGCTTTGTCCTAAACAAACCTAATCATGTAGTTTCATTGTGAATAGCTGGTTCTCACAAAACAATTGGATCATTTCATGTAATTTCTACAGTATATAGTCTTATTGCCAGGGCGATTTGACTGGCAAACCAAGCTCAGCAAATGAGCAATGCGCATTGCTCTGCGCAGCTGAAGGCCATTACGTACAGTGGGGGAAAATGATATAATGTGAGATTGTCGGGCGAAATGGACACAACTCTGGGAAAAGAAAACAACCACACCCACACCCAAAGCAAATGCAAAGAACATGTACTTGAAGTATATTCTTGGATGTGCTTCCTTATAATTCGTGAAGCGATGTGATTCGTTGAGACCTGGAAACTTTGGGTAGAAATCACACACCGATCAATCTCATCGGCCCTGTGTGCCAGTCCTCGAGAGACCGCCGCACAAGGAAAAGAACGTAGGCGCTGTTCCCCACCACAGGCTCATCAGGGGGTTGTCGAGACACCCTTTCATCCTGAGTCCAGATACCAGGAACAAAGCTTAAAAAAGCTATCAGGAGAGTGAGAGGAAGGGAAGGGAAGGGAAGGGAAGGGAAGGGAAGGGAGCGAGCGAGAGACATATACTTTCGATGCGAGCAATGTTCATTGGCATCCCAAGCATGATCCCATCCAAAGCTCTTGGCTTCCAAGTGATCTTTTGCGTATACATGGCCAACAACACAAGGCTTGCAGCTCTTCAGAAACATCAGCATCCAACTCCTTGCCGTCGAGGATCGTTGAATTTGTACCATTGGTCTCCGACACGGCAGGTTGCAGTGTAGTGTCCCATTCCGTAGGCACCAGAATGGTTTGCAACACACGCGACTGAATACAAAGCACCCTGCCTTTGGGTGGATGAACAAAAGCCTCAGCGGGCATTTTGCATGTTCTTGGCAGCAGCGAATTTCAACTTCGCATCCCCGACTACAAACGCAAAGAACACATGTGCACTAATCCTAGATCGATGCAGTACTCCCCCCGGGACCCCGCCTTGGGGGATTAGCAAGTCTCGAGTTTGTCTATTTGTTTGAAGCCTAGGGGCAGGACATGGCAGGACATGGAATAATTTATCAAAAAATCACTCAGCATTGCTAAAGGCTCGACGCAAAGAACAAGAGACTCTCTGCTATACTGGTCAGGTTACCCCACTTCAACCCGCTCACGGCCAAATGCAGATGCAGCAAACAAAACAACAGCAGTGAAAAAGGCTGAGAAAGTGCGAGTTGAAAGGAAAACCAACAGAAACACTGGAACAATCAAGCCATCAAGCAAAAGAACAAGACATTTACCTGGTGGCTGGGGCATCAACTCCACCAAACTAAATGGCATGAAGCAGGTGTATACATATGTATATATATATATTTATACTCACCCCTTGGCATGAACCGAATTGGTTCTCAAGGACCTCAAATTAAGCCTTCTAAGTTGAACAACTAGTTCCTTCTAAGTTGAACAGCACGGCGGTGTACCTTGCAGCGCAAGAAGCCAGAAAGGTCGATGGTCAAGTCGCAGGCTAAGGGTGTGTTGATCTTCCGGAAGTAGCCAGAGCGCACGTCGAACTCAAAGCCTTAAGGAAACACGCGAAGGGAAGTCGGTCCCGTGTTGTACCGTCTGGTGGCCTTTTTGCAGTCAAGGTTCGCTTCAAGTGGATGACCAAGACTGGCGGAAGTTGCCACAGGTCAATCTTCTTCTTAGTGTCGACTTTGGCCTTTCCATCATCTCATGGTCCATCAAGAAGGAAATTAACAATATTAATGCTGTTATATTGTGTAGCAGCTCATAACTGCACACAGCTAATGCCCTCAGACCACCACCGCAAAGAATACACGACTTCCACCGCGGCCTTGCATTTTTCACAGAACCATTGCTCATTGCCAGAGAGAACCTCCTCTTTGGTGTATTCGCGCATTGCGTCCGAAACGGTTGACATCTCTTGGGTCACCTGAACAATATGACAAAGCACTAAACTGGAAGACACCGTTAGAATTCAGAATCTTCAATCATGAGCGATATTGTCAAGTGCTTCCGACATACTGGCCACTCCTGATCGGAAAAACGTCTTCGCAAAGCCCATGGATCCCAAAATGCAGGAAGTCTTTGAAGCGTCAGCATGGTTGAGTCATGTTGAGTCATGTTGAGTCTTTGGACTCTGTTAGGAAAGGTAAAATAGACTATGTTACTCTTCTCACTTCTGAGCTAGGCCCATATATATTATATAATAGGATAGGATATAATAGGTGTGATGGTGATCCCTGAGAAACGGCTGCTTGCAAAAATGAAGCCTGGCACGCAGCCACATTTCCGTGTAATAGCCAGGATGCCGGCAATGAGAGGTACATGAACGGCTCAAACTTCCTCTTTGGCAAAATGGTGCCAACTCATCACTTCCAAAAAGCTTGCTAACTTGAAGGCTGACAACACGGCGAGCCGCTGTGTGTGTGCCTTGAAGTACTTTGCAAGCTACTTACTCCAAATCCCATCTAGCAAAGAGCAGAGATCCACATCTGGCAAAGAGAGAAATTTAACGAGACAGCGAGGTCCGACAGCGAGGTCCTGGACCGATGGCCACACTGCATGCAGCACAGGCAGGATCTGAGCTGCCCCTGCATCAAATCCACCAGGAATGACTTGGAGCGCTCCAAGTATCGCATCCACGCAAGGGCGGCAGCCTTATTGCGGATATAACATTAGATATGTATATATATATATATTATATTGTATTATGAATACTACATTTTACTTATTGTTGTATATGCGTTATATTTTTGTATTTATTAGGGTGGGCAGGCCGCTAGGAGGTGAGGTAGGAAGTAGCTCAGGTAGCTACTACCTCTAGGAAGCTACTACTTTGTTTACTTAGGACGCAGGATAGCTCACGCGCGAACACTATTCATTTGGGTCCAAAATCTTCTTTTTAAGGGAAACTTAACATTCGAGACCTATACGATGTCCGGAAAAGCCTCTCAAAGCCCTAAAGCATGATCGCAACTACAGCAGGCATGGCAATCACACTTATTGCAAGTGGAGATGCATTGTTCTTCAGGAAACGACGCGCACAATTGGAATCTCAAAATGTGCAGCCACAGTGAAAGTCTCATGACTACACTGGACACAGGCTACACATGCCAATAAAACAACAGACCATCTGCTTCTAACAAACTGTGCCTTTCAAACAGCTGTAGCTGTTGCTGTAGCTGTCCCATCATACCAGCTTCTGAAGTTTGAAACAAAAAACGTACTAGAATTATTATGGCAACTTTAAATAAATTTAAATCATCTGGTCAATGCTCATAACACATAGCCCAGGAGCAAATTCTTCTGACTTGCCAATGCAGCTACGTTCATCTGCCTGTTCTTCAGCTTCTGTCCGTGCAGGCGGAGCCTCGCTGATTCGGCTCAGGTCCTGCGGAACGGATCCCGAGCTTTTCCCAAAGCACCACCCGACGAACTTTCGGGTTTACCTTCAACAGGCACGTTCGCAAACTGGTCTCTATCAAACACGACATTCAAATGCAATTTGCACTTTCAACAGTGCGCATGCATATGTATGTGTACAATATAAACATATATAAACTTGTAAATTGTAAACTTCACTTTTGACATACCCAGAAACCGAAGAACCCAACTTGTGACATGGGCATAGTTGACTTCAATTTGTTGAGCGATGATTCATTTATTCTACCATTTCTACCCCTATGACACTCTGTGAGAGAAAAGCGGCACCTCGTGCAAGCCATCCAAGCAAAATGCGAGAAATTCCTGGGGCTGAGCCACAGTGGCAGTCGCACAAAAATTGACATGTCCGTTATGAGCGCGAATTGCTGAACGAATTGCACTTGCGAAAGCCCTTGCAGCACGGCAACATTTCTGCGACCGGTGTAAAATATGAAGGTATCTGAGTGTCCTGAACATCTTGCTGCTCATAGCCCTGGAACAAGTGAGGAGCTATCTTTGCCAGTCGCCGCTTTATCTCACCAGGATTCCTCGGATGTCCGAGTCAAATAGATTGTGCTTATCCTGTCGTCCGTCACCAGTCAAAGGTTTGCTGCCGAGTGTCTGGGCTGGACGTTCACTCTGCCAAAGAACCTGAAGAGCGAAGACTGTGACTGTTGGGTGAGCAAAGAAAGCTACGATCCCTTTAGCATGCTGCAATGGCTTTGTTCCAACACCATGAAGCAACACTATCCATGTTCCAAACCTTTTTCACTGTGAAGCGCAGCCATCTTCTCAAGTTTTCACTTGCGTATTGTCCGCCATCTGGGGTCCCCGACTCCATGACATGACTTGTGAATGGAAACATGGTTGACTTGAGGTGACTTAGCTTTCATTGTAAATGCAAGGCCAAGAAGGATCCGAAAGGACAAGTGCGACTTTATGTGTCTGGTCTGACAGGATATCCCACAAAGAACATCCGAACCACCTGCATCGTTTGGTACTGGAAGATCTCAATGGAGGTGTGACGGTCTCTTAGGTTGGAGGCCATCCCCAGTACGAGTAGGTTGGAGGCCATCACCATTATTGGGAATGAAAACATGTTTTCAAGTTGAAGTTTCTCGAGTCGTCCCGGACCGGGCCTTCTGCAGTTCTGCGAAGGTCTCGGCGAGCTGCCCCTTGGAGCCCATGGGGTTTGCTTCGTTGACTTCACCTGGCTGAACAGCCAAGTAGGAGGACCTCCAGTAGCTGCACAGAACAATTACCAAACGAGCCTGCATATCTTCCACTCAGGAAGAAGGCCGCAAATGGCTCGATATGACTAAGGCATTGCCTTGATCGAGCTCAAATCAAAAGCAAGAATCCCAAAGAATCAACTCAGTGACCAAACGGCACACACGATGACGCAATGTTCAACTGATGTTCCCTAAAATTGTCCTTTTATGTCCCTTTTAGATTCTGGTCAGTGCTCAGGGGTGACAGGCTTTTGCCATCTTGCCATATCTTGCCCAGGAACAAGCCGGCGTTCATGAAGCAGGTATTACCGAGATTCTCGAGGCCCACCCGGCCTGCGGGCAACGACTTTGCTTCAATCAAGGTAGAGGCAGCATATATTATATGAAGAAAACACAAGGGAGCAAGGAATATCAACAATCAATAATTACACTTCGACTCACTAACATGGGTGTGGAAACCAGCCTGTCCCTACAAGGAAATTGTCCTCCCAAGGGCCCGTTTCCACTTCCACGTTAGTGAAGCGGAGGTAGAACTATACCTCTAGGACTGTCACAACTTGCGCTTGGTTCGTTTTTGAGTCAGCTCCACCCGAACCTGCCCGTCTTGCCAGTTGGATGTTGCCGCAGTCAAGCCGTGGCGCTGGTGAGGCCTCCAACATAACAGGGCTGTCTGATGCGTCTGCAATTGGGGCTCTTTTGCATTGATGCGCAAAGGGGTGCTCCTTTCAAGTGGCATCGTTAGACCTGCTTCGATGTGACTGCCCCTCTGTGCGGAATCTGATCGATGACAGGAGGGCCTCGCTTTCATCGCGGTCAGTCCAAGCCGCAGCCAAAAGCATGCGGCCTGGAATAGCAACCTCCAGGGCCAGTACTGATGGACTCCGATCGGTGTCAAGTATTCTCGTGGGAACCGGTAGACTAAATGTCCACTACAATGTATATGTACTTTGTATGCATACCTATTACTGTATATATATATATATACATAATTGGCGTATGTTTACATGTAGAATACTTAATATTATATATACAGTATGTATGCTATTTTTGTATTGGCATACATACACACATAACTATATTAGTCTGTATGTTTTTAAGGCACACACTAAATGGCACTCAAAGAAAGCGCATGTTATGCTCACTGCACAACGATAGTGTGTCAAGGCCTGTGTGAGGTGTTGCATCACCATGGCGGCTATGGCATCCCAGAACTGCAAGGTACAAAGAACTTGTGGCTCAAGCGTGTTGCTTCCATGTTCTGAAGCGCTTGTTTGAACAATATTGGGCACCTTTAGAGTGGTTCTGGGTCGCCGTAGGTCAGAAGGTTGAACAAACAAATTGAGCAAGCCGCACTCAGGAAACAATGTGTTTTATACTTTTGACAAGCTCGTAGGTATCAGTGTTGTCCAAACCAAGCTGAATTTGAGAGTTTCAGAAGGTGGCCCATGCTGTGATGACAGGTGTCCGTCTTGAGCCGACCTAGCGGCCCACAAAGGAGTATCATGCTGAGATTGTCTCACTGCAGGTGCAAGTGTTACAATGATGGCCACCTATTATAAACTATTGACTATTGCTGTTGCTAGGCATGGCCCGAGTGAGGCAATTGCATAGGCCTCTGACCAAGGCAAAACACAAACAAGACAAAAACAGTGAATAGACGATAATAGACGATCCTTATCAGGGTTAGTTCTTACCACAAGCTGCTTCTGCAAGCGTGCACCGGCCCTCCCCTGGCACCGCTTCACCACGTACTTCAGGGAGTCGTAGCGTTGCCGAAGGGCGCCGCTGTTGCGAAAATCAAACCTCGCACGTTGCGACGTGACGGACCTTAACGTGAGGCCACACCTTGACGCGGACGGACCTGACCAAAAGTCTAATCCACCTATTAGGACAACAATAGCGTCACTGTCGAGGTGCAATTTAATCAACTTCCAATAGCTGTTGCTGTTCCAAACTGCCTAGCGCCGAATTGCAGCTCAGCTTTTTCTGTCGACATCTGCAGTCCAATCGCCCAAAACATGCAGCGCATCCAAATACTGTACATCACTGTGCAGGACTTCGATTCGAACTTCACCGAAAGTCAGAGTCACTTCTCTGTAAGCCTTGAATCAACCATTGTTTCCCTTTGTGCTCAAGTCAGCAAGAATTATGAACAACTTTGTTAGTCACAATGTAGGTGATCTTGGAAAAGTTGTAAGCATTTGTGCCTGGCGTTGTGAATTCACATTGCACTAATATTTGCTAGCTGCTAGCTGCCAGTTTGCATCTTGGTGGGTTAGGGGATGCATGCCTGGGTCAAAAAAGCAGCGGTTCAGAAGCTACTGCGACGAGCTGTGTGTGGCTCTGGATGGAATCTGGACTGTGTTGTCTCATGAAAAGCAGCTACTAAGGCATCCGTGGAGACTGTAAAAGAAACAAATGGGGCGCACTCTGACCAAAGCTCATGAATCTAGGAAAAAGAGCCTGCAAAAGCAGAGGACACCACGTAGAAACCAAAGAAGGCAATAATATCAAACCTCACACATCAACGAATCCAATGTCCCGATGTCGGACACAGTAAAAGGGGCGCTCGAAGGTCGCTGCACAGATCACTGGATGCCTCCGAAAGGTGCCAGTAGTGCCCACACTTCCGGCCAAAGGCAGTAGACTCAGTAGACCCTCACTTCAGCAGTTAAAGTTGGATGTCTTGGTCAACTTCCGGGAATTCATATGCTGTAAAAAAATATGTATGTGTGTGGTGTCGATGAGTGAAAGAACGCGCACGGCCAGCGCCATCACCTAAAATATATGTCTCAACCCCCAACGCTTTCTTTGGATGAAGTGCTGGCGTTTCTGTCCAGTGACGTGCCAGCTCATGTTTGGGTCCTTATATGTACCGGCTACAGCAGGTCCGATGTCACTCGCCTCAATCGTTTAAACAAACACAGCTTGACTTGCCACCGCTATAGCCGCTATGGAGTCCTTCCAGTGTATTGAGCTTGCTTCTTGGACCATGGGTGGTCTTTCACCATGCAGGTTGCAAACAATGGTGCCCCATACCTCAACAAGATTCCGACCACTGCAACTGCCATCAACTGCATGTGGCACGGGCACAACCGCATCCAAACGGCGGTTTTAAAAGTTGCAAAGACCCTTTGTGATCTCTTGCTTGGGGTCTGATGACCAAGGCCTATTGATTGGATTATGATCAGAACACCTACCAACACAAATGTTACAAACTACAGCCTGTTTGTTGTCAATTTAGGTAAGTCCGATTGGCCTAGTTTCAACAGCATGAGATCAGGGAAATGACGGCTGCAGTCTTGTTGCACCACACAGTCAACACGCATGACCCCATTTCTGGCAAACACAGAGTGTGTACCGACTGTTTTGATTTCACAAGCAATCGCCAGCCCTTTTGCGCATGCGGGAGCTTATGTACCACAACACCAAAAACTAGAAAGTGATAGAAAGTGCAAGTCCTCCCTTCTACTGTACCCGGAGAAATTCATAAGTCCATTTCTTCCAGCATAGGATCGGCCAAGCAAATCCCTTCCCAACAAAGAAGCACTTCCCTTCTGCAAATCACACTGCTCATCGAGATGTCCCTTCTGCATTTGAGGCAACAGGCTGCTACGTTCGCCATTGTCATCCATTGTCTATGACACACACCCGATACACACTTCTATGCTGCCTGAGGTATGCATGGGCAACATCCTCAAGTCTTCAAACCAAATCGATCGTATTCATCAATCCCGCCATGACAGCGTCTCCAGGGACATGTTCAATTTCTTGGGTTCAATTATCCTTGAAGGTGGCTTCCATGAGTTTTGGACGGTTCATTCAACATTGCCAAAACGATATTCCGCATGTTCCTGGATGGCTGGCCATGCAGAAATGAAGCTACACAGTCGCAAGCATGCACACCTCAAAGGGGGTGTCACACACTCACGGATATGTCTCACACATCCTGCCATTTCGGGGCATGAAGGGCCCAAACACCCTCAGCCGCATCTTCCGAGCAACGCATATCTCCACCCAGCTGGACATGGGTGAGATCGCCTTGAAATCGAGCCTTGAATCTCTTCAAGTCCTGGTACCTGGTACATCTGAAACAATGAAATCGTTGTCAAGGACATGATGTTGAGGCTGGAGCCAAGGTTGCCACCAATCGTTTCGTTTGTACAATCGATCACGTCCTTCGACACGCTACGACATGTCTAGCCGCAGCTGCGCGTTGGGCGCAAAAAATCTGTTTACAGAGCAAAGGCAAACCTCCGCTTACACAGTGCGGACAAACATGTGGAGAGACAGAACAAAAGTGCATTGTAATTAGGACGGGAGCACTGGCTTCACTCCTTTTCCATCAACAGCTGCTGGTGCGATTCTGCTCTCCCCCTGCTCGCACCCCAATCTTCGATAGTCGTAGGCGACTACACACACAGCCATGGAGCATTCTCACTGGCAGCTGGCACCAATCAACTTCTGCCACGGGACCAGCATGAGACAGCACTGTGATCATGCATCCAAGATGCGACCAATTGACGGTCGGTCCAGACCGATTGTTGCAACAACAACCCTCTTTGAGACAGTGCTGCCTTACTCGGAGAGCGAATTCAATGATCGCTGGCAGATTCTTCTGCCTTGCCATTAAAAATATCGCACACGTTGGGCCCACAAAAGACTTGGAGCGCATTGGCCACAATTTTGGACACGAGTCACGCAAGCGAAGCCCGAAAGGGCCACCCCAAAAGGCCCCCCTGACATGCAATCATGGCTTCCCTGTGTGAAACCAACCATTCCGAACCTCAGCTCTTCAGTGGCTTCTCACTAAATAGTGCGAACTGGCTGTAGTGCTTCGCAACCGAAATACGGTCAAAATATGTCACAATGATATGATTTGATGTCAAATAATGTCCGAAAGGGGTGGTCGATCAAAGCAAGCATGTACAACGGTAGATTGTTAGCGATTGTTAGCTATTGCTTCCAATGCAATATAGTAGAGTGGACTTCAAGTGTCAAGCGCGGCAAATATATTGAAATAGACTGAAATAGAAGTCCAAGAATCTATATATATATATATATCTGCTTCAATAATTGTTGTTTTAACTCCTCATGCTTCAAACATATTCAAGTAACACTGTTACATACATAACAATTTGCATCTTTTTGCCCACAACTTTGTGGAAAGTGGTAGGTGTGCTCAGTGTGCTCCCCACAGAAAAAGCCACTGACAGCTTGGTTTGATTTGTTGCTTGTCAGCAGTTTCGAGTTCAGGAAAACACACCGCCAACCAAGAAAGAGAACACATGGGAAGTGAAGAGCAGGCAAATGAAGTGGAGTATATACTACACATACTACAAAACGCAATCACAAACTCAGCTGAAAAGAGAGGTAGAATGCAATCCTAGCTATGCTTATGTGTTGACTCAACCACTGAAAAGCAAAAACACAACAGCAAATACACGCAACTCAAAGAAGTTGTTGGAACTGCTTTGCACTGGGAGCCCTTGACCTTTAGAGCTGCATGCCTAGAGACCAGCCGTGATCCCTCACATTTCCAAGGCAAGCACGGCCAGCTCGAGGAACACACCCCAGACCTGCTCTATGAGATAAAGTTACTATTACTAGCTTCTTGTTTCTAATAGCTTCTTGTTACTACTAGTAAGGCACCTGTTACTACTAGCGTGGCACTTGTTACTACAAGCGCCCTTCAAACCACGCGTATAGAAGAATCCTGGCCCTCGGGACTCACGTATCTCTGATGTCAAGGGACTCATATGACAAACCACACGTGAGATGCTGCCAGACCCTGCGCGCTGTCTTTCACCAATTCCATGTCAGTTAAACAAAGCCATGGTTCTTCACGTGTCGCTCCGGAGCCTTTTGCTGACTCAGCATGCACCAGATGGTTGGTACCACAGATGCTGCGCACGACCCTCAGCACGAGGGATTTTGGAGCAGCAGAGTGCTTCAATGGGAAATCAACTCTTACATTTTCAAGATGTGGAATGATAAAGTCTCATATCTCCCTCTCTCTCTGACGGGCATGACTCGTCACTGAGCCCTCTTACAGAGTACAGTATTACCGGTCACCTTTCACTATTTTGCGTGAATGCTCACGATCCTGTGGTCGCTACGTGAACTCATCTTCAGAATCCGTTCGCTGTGTTTCCCGACAGTGAAACATACACAGAACGTGCTTCACACATGCTTCATCGATGTCTCTTTCCGTTTGCAGGTCGCCTGCAACTTGGTGATCTCGTCATCCGACTCGCTCAACTCGGTACTCGCTTCGGAGGTCGGCTTGGCTGCATGCGGAATGAAATTGCCCTGAGCCAGCGCGGCCAAAGCCGGCAGTGGATCACTCATACAGGTTGGGGCGACACGGTGAAACATTGTTTCAATGCTAATCATCAATTTGAGGTATACACTACTTAGACTTCCCACTTTGCATAAGTGGCACACAAGCCGCACAAATCTTCTTAGGTCCTTAGCCAAGTCTGTTACCGCTGAAATCTGAGAGTGACCATTTGCTCTCACTGGAATTTTTAATTTGGATGTAGACATACATAATTAGACATATAATGACATTATACATATACTGATATAATACTTCATCGCTCAGCCCTTTTCGGTGGATCAAACGGCAAGTCCACCCACTAAAGCTAGATCTGCCTCTTTGAGGAAGGTCTTCGGAGCCCGAGGAAAGACGGCACTAATGGCCTGCAGAGGAGACCCGGTCGAAATCGTGTCACGGCTTTTCCGTTGGTTGGAGCACAGTCTGGTCAAAGGACAAAAATCAGCGGGCCAATGAATGAATATTTAGCTCGCCGACGCTGCTACTTACGCAACTCATTTCTCTCGTCTCTCACCACAGTTGAAATATGTTGGATCCAGCACGTAGCGGTGTCAGCTCAAGCCAATCCAATAGCCAAGGGGCTTGGTCTTCAGCCAGCCAATAATCTCTCGCAGGAATGCTGTACCTTTGATGATGCCAAACAACCAACAATTTCCCTGCTAACTTGAAAAAGGTTGGGTGCCAAACAAAACCATCCATCAAAACATCTCAGGCCAACGGGGCCCTAGGCAATCCTAGGCACCTGGAAGGACTTCAATCATCGTGTCACAAATCGACCGATGCATCGAAAACATCAAAACGATGCTGAGGACTACATTTATCATGTAGGTGTTATTGTGATTTGCTGCACCGATGTGCTTTTCAAAATAAGAAGCACTCTCATCAATCGAACGCATCGGTGGTTTGGTGCAATCGAGCATCTCACACCCAACAGTCCAATCAGATTTATCGAAGACATCCCTCCTTGCCTGGTGTTCAGCAGCAGTGGCAGTGTCATGCTTGAAAACAAGATCCAAGTTGTTATGGCAAATCCAGGACGAAAACCACCCCCGAGATGGGAAAAAAGGTACCAATCCAAAATGGAATCGAAGGAAATGTGAGAACCATCTTCTTATGATCTCGCTGGTTCTTACTGATGAACGGACGAATGAACAGTACGTTTCACAAGAAGGTCAAGGAGAGTCTAAAATCACCGCTCACCTTTCACACGGCACACGAAAATACCCCTTTTTCCTCACACCGTCTTGAAATGGGCTATATACACTTTCAATGGCACCTCCTCGGTGGGACGAGAGTAGCCCGTCGGAGGCTCGCCAGGGATGTTGTTTCCACTGATCAGCGATGCGCGTGCGCCCCAGCGGCATCCTGCGAAGACCGGCAGCGTTTGTACCTAATAGCGATGGCCTCCATTTAGTAGCGATGGCGTGTGTGCTGCGAAGGTTCCCCGGCGTTCCGCAAGGTTTGGGGCTTGACTTTACACGCCTCAGTCCTGCAAAGTGATTCAAGCACCGGCACACTCCTTCCTGACCCACAACCATCAAAATGCAAATTCCTCGGCTTGCTCTTGTGGCTGAGGCAAATGAAACTTTGAAGCTTCATCTGGCACTTGGGCAAAAAGACCTGCTGGTTTCACCTCCCTTTCTAGGTAGTGTGAGTGAGGATATGCATGATCACTCTTGTCAACTCCTTATGATTGTGCCTGTGCCCAATCATAACTCATGCACTATGACTATGGACATGAATTTGATTAGCACAGAAGCATGATCAGGGCTTCTCAAAGCCTGCGTTTCAATTCCACCCGGTCTCTCCAACCTCAGTGCACATATCACATATCTAGTGACTTAAACGCAGCCGAAACACCCATGTGTTTTCCTTTCAATTGCCACTGGAGTACGTCGTTGGCAAGCCCAGCCTGCAACGTCATTCTTGGCAAGTCGTGCTTTATGTATTACCGCCTTTGTAAGGTGCCAAATAATGCCTCGATTAGCAATGCATTCTTCCGCCAAGCTCAACCCTTGGGGCTCTATGAGGACCAACTGGCGAACCCATCCACTGAGTTGCCATCCCGCGATGCCTGTTCCAGGATTGCATCCACCTTGAGGCCACATGGGCTATGTTGGCCACCGCAAACAACGAGCTCTCAAACTGAGGTGCTGCTCAAAGTAGAAGCTTTGGCATCCACATAGTATGAATAGACAAACACAAACAAATTGAAAACTGGCATCATCTGAAATGTGAAGTTCGGGCAACGGAGCTCTGCACAGGGTTCGGGGCACAGGAGACGCAGGAACATCGGTCCAACGGGTCGTTGTGATACCAAGGTGCGCAGGGCCTGTTCAAAAGCTCCAAAGGGATGCCTCTCCAAGAAACACACAGCGATACAGAACGGCTTCAGCATCTTGTCGGTCAAAACTTCATGTTGCAGGGCAAGACTTGAAAGCCTGAACAAACATGTTGAAACACCCTGTCATCCGAGCTGTATGGCTTTCCAGTTTGTCCAACACTGTTAACTAAGTCAAAAGTAGCACCAAGTGAACAGAATTGAGGAGCAGTAGGTTGCATGGAGGGCCGGGTGTGCTTCAACTATGTTCCAACTCCTGCAGCATTCTCAAGATGCATGCCTTCAAATCTCTACTTTGAGCAGCTGGAATTGAATCCTGGAAGCCAAGCCTTGCAATAGGACGGTGTAGGTGCCTGGAGCTGGCTGAAAAGTGTTCATCCTTGGCTTTGTCTGGGCGTCCGGTCAGTGCAATCTCAGCAAGGAGAAGGGAAGAAGAAATCACAAGCATTGCAACTTGTCTACACACGTCTCTCATATCACGTCGCATGTCAAAGATATTGACCCCCTGTTTATCTTTTGTCATTCATGTAAACCTTTGAGCAAAATGAGTTGGAAGAAGACTTTGCTTGATCAGCAGCGCCTTCCTTTCTACATCACATGCAAATGCGATATGTGGCTATGCGATCTATACATGCATATAGTTGCTTGCATGTCACCTTGTCTCACTCTACCTCCCACATGTTTTAAGGGAAAACAAAACTAATTTGCCACATATATATCATGATATGGAACTGTCTAGTTCTAAAACAAATTGAATCCACGACAACCCACCCCACACCAAACCGGCTGAAGATCTCTGAGTTCTCATCTTCTTCCTCATGTGCGGCAAGGCAAGGTCGACTTGTTCAAAATTGCCATGTTATGTTCAAGGAGTGAAGGAACAAAGGAACTCCGGTTTTGAACTGCAGGCGATTAAAGTCAGTAATTACAGGCTCCAGTTCTTCACAGGATCGATTCGGCTTCTCTAAAAACCTTTCAGGATTCTTGGGCGTATGCACGATTATGCACGACCTCAGGCTAGACTATTGCGTGGCTAAGAAGAGCTATTGCGCACGAGTTCTACGTACATATTTGTTGCATGCATGTGCCCAAGCTTTTTCTGATTCTGATGTCCTGCAAAGCGCCCGTTCTTCTTCACCAACTTGGCAAGTAATCCAAAGCCTCTATATTGCGAACTAGGATCGGCAATGCTGGACATGATGCCATCTTCCGCCCATGGCCACCAACCTACTCGAGCGTTGCTGCTGAGAGCATGCGGTGCCCATGGCTGATTGGATGCAACCTTGGTCCATCAAGTATGACAACTAATCAGATCATAGTGATATCGGCCAAGCTGCCACGATTACATAACATGGAGAATCAGAAACACCATACGCCAAAGAAACAACATGTTTTTACAACATGACCATTGGGGCACCGCCACACCACATCACACTCATATTGTGTGAAGTCTTGCAGGGCTACAGACTTCAAAATCGACAAAGTGTTTTTAATTTTCTTCGGGGAAGCTCTAGTTTCTCACAAGTTCCTGTACGCTTGATGGGCGAGGTGGTTTCCAGATTTCCAGTTCTGGGATAGTTGCCGCTTTCTGGTTGAGTTCCAATCAGTGATGTCTCTTGGCTTGCAAGTCGCGCAGTAAACTAACTGGACTGCTAACGAAGGTGATACTACTGTGACTTTGTTGGCTTCCCTAAGTGACTTAGACATGGTTGACAAAAAAAAACTGTCAATTAGGAAGAAGTATATAAGCAATTGAACTAATTTAATAGCTGGCAACTGTCACACATCAGCAATAGTCCTATAGGCTCTTTTCGGGAGGGTAAATCGGATATATTATGGGAGCCGTCACCCAGATTATTATTCAAAACAACTGCTGTTGGAACTGCCCTGGCCCTCGCCTACTTTACTGTAACCTAATCTGTTTGCTTGTCTTCAGACCATTGGACCGTAATTGGACCTGTCTGAATGTTCTGTACTTTCTTTTGCACTCTCGTGTGCTCTTTCATGTTTCCTTTCTACTATCTACTGTTCATCCCACCGAAGAAGCTGATTTCTCTTCCTCGATCAGCCGGCTTTGTCCACTGTAGGGCCGGAAGGGCTCATGATGATCGTCCCATGGCTCTTGCCATTCCTCAGTACAGGTGCAGCAAGAGCATCCATGGGCAACCCCCAAACTATTGGCAATTTGTCTCCCATCGGTCCTATCGCGCCAAACCGCCGTCAAAAAACAAGAACCCCCCCGCCCTCACACAACGTAAGCACGTTCAACAAATTTACCTTTTAGTTGTTTGGGTGGGGGCAACTGGCTTACAATTTAAGTCTGCAAACTTGCCACTCATGAGTGGGCAATGGGCTTGCCATGTGTTCTAATAGCCCAGATTCACTGTGCAGCAGTTCATTACTTTCCAACGCAGTCATGCGGTAATGCTCGGCATCCCGGGTATCGAAGAACCTCAAGTTTTCTCGTGCATGCGCGCGGACAACACCTACACTGGCAATGTGGTGTTCGCCATGTGATCAACCACCATCTGTGACAAGTAGAAATCCTAGGCAATTACACGCAAGGACCCTCCCCAAACGAAGGTGTTTCCTGTTACCGTTGCTGTTTGGTGCTGAAATCCACATAACTTGTTCCTCACAGGTTGGGCAACTACCTTTTCTGTCAATGTCCCGGGTTTCTGGTAATCTGCTGGCGCATATTGCAAACAAAAACTTCAGCTGATTCATGGAGCAAAATTCCTAAGAATGCGTTGGTCGGCCTCAGTGAACAAACCTTACCGAATGTATCCGAATGTCATGCTTCGATAACAGATTCCAAGCTTCTCAGAGTTCATATATTTACAAAACCTCCGGTGTTTCCTTCTACGGTACAGCAGGGCCATGGATTTGGTTGATGTTCACAAAACAGGTCGTGCCGTATTTCATCAATCCCCGTCCCTTAGTGAACATTTAATTGTCAACACGCCAGCACCCCAAGGTAGTGTGAGTTCGCACCCTGTGCCGCCAAAGGGCACAAGGGTATAGAAGTCTCCACCCGCATCATCCAAATACATATCTGAAATCCTGGGCCGAAAATAGCATGCGAAGAACAAACCGCAGGGCGACTACCCAACGCTGAAGGAACCTTCATGCAATGCTACAAGCGAAAACACTGTAAACATATCCTATTCCTAGAGCAACCATGTCCTGACACATGGACTGCACGGAGCTTGTGTATTAATATTCATGCTGTCTAACTGAACGGCCCAGGAACTTGTCCACGACTGATTCGTCAAGAGCTGCTGTTCCTTGTGAAGCACGATTCTGCAACAAGTACTGCTGCCATATTATATTCTGTTATCTCTGCTTTATAAATTAGTATTGCCTTCCAACGGGGTATTGGGTCATTGTGGCCAAATTCAAACACTTGACCTTTTGGGTACGGTTTGCTGCACACTGCTCACATTGAGTGGAAATAGTATATGGACTATTTATTCCTAGAACCATTCCGATCTAATTCTCTGAAGATCGCCTCATCGCAGCACAAGTGGGTACAAACCAACCATGGCAAAGCACTGCAGAGTGCCAGGGCCCAGGACTCAGTCGTACAAACAACACGTAGATGTAGTTGGCTTTGTGATGGCCTGCCCCCTTCTCAATCCCAAACCTGTGTCGCCCAAAGCCTGCTAGGTACAAGTGCACTTTGCACGCTTGCATGGGTGATCCGTACATGCGTACATTGTCAAGGTGTTCATACAGGCCATCGATGGGAACCACGGCCCTACCCTTCATTGAGGGGGCGTCTGCAAATTGTAACATTGTAACTTACATCTGCGGGTTTGGTACCTGAAAAATAAACTTTACGACTACGATTTCTGGATTGCCTCGTAAAAAAAAAAGAAACTTACTATTTCGAGGGCCAAGTGAGGCATGATTCCAAGAATACGTTGTTGAGTCAACTCAGAAAAGTCTATGTTATTTTTTAGGTTGGTTCATGTTGTCCAGTCATCCAACCACCGCATGCATTCCACTCAAAGGCTTCATTGCTTCAGAAGTGGTTTAGGCCTTCGCCCCTACAAGCCCTCGACCAAACATGCCATTTGCAATATTTGATACTGGAACGCGAAGCTACTAGGAACAAAGGGCATCGCTACTAGGAGCAAGAAGCTACTAGTATCTCCTGGCCTTACTACTAGTAACAAGAACGCTACCATGGAGTGTTTCGGATGGGATTTGGAATGGACTGTGCCGGGAGCCCCAAGGATTTGTCTGGTCTTGTGGTCTCTTTCAACATTTCCCCGACACTCCCGCATGACTTCGGGTTTCATCAACTGTTTCCGGAGGGGTGGGAAAACGACACTTCAAACTTCAAACCTAAAATTTGCACTAAGTTACATTTATGTTGCTAGTAACGAGGGCATTACTACCAGTAACAAGAAGCTACTAGGTTGGAGGCCATCGCTACTAGGGTGGAGGCCATTATACTAGTAACAAGAAGCTACTAGTAGCTAAAGTACCGATTCAATTTTACATGGTTCTCTACAGTACCCCCTCTCAAGCTTGTACTGATAGGGGGGTCACTTAGACTCCCGAGAACCAACATGGACCCTGAGAATGGGACCCTGATTGTTTTCCTGTACAAACCAGTGGTTTTCAGGGTCCATGTCAGTTTACCACGGGGTACTTTCTTTCTCTGTTTCGGTGAAAAACAAGAATTGTAACTTAGACTTGTGATGCCCCCGCCACACCATGGCTAGAAGGGTAGTTTTGGAATGAGAACCACCCGAATGTAACCGTATTGCCGGGTCCTGGCAAGCGCACCTTGCCTGAGTGGCATGTGGCAAGAAACAAAGCAAACACAAAAGAACCGTTTGATTGCTGTCTGAAAAGCGGTCCAGAATTATGTCATGGCAGGGTTCAAACTCTGGTTTCACAAAGGAGCTCATCCAAGTCTGATTGAAATGATTGGGTTAAAATGCCCTAGCCCTTTTTCCCTTGATTGTTCAGCAACCCCAAACACCATCAACAAGCACATTGTGAGATGACCGCCAAGCGACGGTTTCCGCATGGAGCTGCCAACCTGCACTGCATGGTTTCCTTCGCCTCCACAGCTCTTTGAGCTGCCCGGACGTCATAGTATACCTCACACGAGCAAGCAAACCGAGTAGCGATTGGTGTAACTCCATCCCGCTCCCCTTACACATCCCAATCAGGCTTGGATACGGTACGGAGATGGCAAAAACCTTTGGTACTGCGCCCATAAATATTGAAAGATATTGGAAGTAGCATCCTCTAGCGCAATAAAACGCAATAAATCAAATGCACAATTTCAATGCCTGGAATACTTGCCAAGTTGCAATTTCCAACAAGCCACGTTCACTGTTCAGAACATTGACGTGACGAACCTTAGAGCTGACGGTCACTGATCCAGAGTGCAAAGAGTTCTTTCCACAAAGCCGACACAAGGAAGCAAGGTGGAAGCAGCCACAGCTGCAGCCTAAAATCCGCGAAAATTCATTAAACATACTATACACATCTATACACACCAATACTACATACATTCTATACATGACTGTACACAACCATCATGTGTGAATGCATTGCTTCAAAACATATCCGGAATATTCCCAAATGATGCGCACAAGTTCAACCTGTCAAGAAAGCCCTGCTCAAGGCAATCATCTAGCCAAATCATGCCAAATCCACACGCGGCAAAGAGACATCTCCAAACCTTTGCATAATTTGCACAGCCTTGTCAACATTGTCCTTGGCAGTCGCTCAGTAGCCCAAAGGCCCTCCACAAGGTCTGCAAGGTCTAGAGCACAAGTCTGCATCCTGTGGTTGAGTCCTCTGAGGCCCTAACTTCTCAAGGTCATGGATCGTTGTGAGTAGAGGGGCCACGTAACACGTATATATATATATATGTATACACATCCCATTTGCATGTTGCGGATTGCATCTGCCATCATCTGCCAAGAGTCCCAATATCGAATCAGCACCTGCACGACATTTGATTCTTGGCGCACCTGGGCATTCATTCTCCCAAGTGCTCCGAAGCAGCCTGTCAACGACGCCTTGGTGTCAGGAACCAAGGTTGTTCCAGATCAACTACCGAAACAATATTGAACATCAAACGAAAGCAGCAAAGCAGTCTTTTGGACAGATTTGAAAGGAGCAATGCAGCCATGAATGGATCAATTCGGAATGCGAATCTGTGCCATCCGAGGAGCGACGAGTGCGCTCAACCGCTCTGTCCCTAGCTTCTTTTCCAGCGCAGCAACCGCGCACAGGCTACGAATTACTTTCAGCCAAAAGGCTCCAACGGTGTCACTGGCTTTGGAACCCTTTATAATCATTGAATTGGTCAAACCGTGGAGCTCAGGAAGTCATCCAGACTTATTTACTAGGCATGTTGACCAACTGACAATCTTGCCTTTAAAGGACCCATTGCTGAAGCATCGCCTGGGATCCCTGCTGAAGCATCGCCTGCTCGACACATTGCCTGATAGCACTTGTTCCTAGTAGCTTCTTGTTACTACTAGTAAGGCACCTGTTACTACTAGCGTGGCACTTGTTTCTAATAGCTTCTTGTTAATACATTAACGAGGATCATTCAACATTTCTGGATGTTCAATTCTACGCCGACTCAGCAACTGGGAGCCTCTGGGTGGGCGGGGGCTAAACCAACAAACAAATCAAATCGCGCCAGGGGAACGCCACGGTCCAGGCTGTACGAATCGATGGAAGGTCCAGAACCTGATGCACCGCGCATTTCCATGCATTTCCCTTTATATAACTGTTGCACGGACATGTGCACTGATGATTGACATTGTTCATGTGCCATGCCCATCTCAAAGCTTGTCGTCATATTGCTGCCGGCTGCTCAAATCCACTGGTGACATTTCAGTCTGAGCCTTTAGCGCGCGCCCTGCCAACTGCAAAGCGCTCGAGTTCCCTGACAGTGGAGATCAGGCTGAGTAGGTACCTGATGCAGCTGAATTGCATAAATAAAAGAGAACACCAAGGTTCCCTCCGGGCCAGGGCAGGTCTTAGTCACTTAGTCAATCTTCGGATCCCTTGTGCAGAAAGGCAGGCGGGGCGAGAGCTGCATTCCTGTATGGGTGCAAGCATATCGGTCACAAGTTCGGCAGGCTGTTGCACATAGGGCGCCAAGTAGCTTGAGGTACTGAACAAAAGGGCTGGATGACTTCCATTCAATAGGTGTGGGTTTCGCGCGTACGCCCAGTGAACATCTAGCAGAACACACAATATAACAGCAAATACGTTGCAAATAATGTAATAGAATTGTCATAGAGTGTAATGGGGGTGTTCACCCTGATATCAAGGAGCAGCTGCGCAATGGGCCTTTCGTCATCGATGCTGCCAATGCCACACTTGAACACCTCCAAGGTCAAAGCATTGTAGCCCAGCAATGATTTACAGTAAACAACTGGTTTTACTTCCTGATATCTGCCACAAGCCTGACTAATATCTGACTCGCATGGAACCAAAACACAACTTCTACCATTCATGTGATGGTTCTTGCATAACTAGGCACAATCAAAAGAATCCACTTCGTGCAAGTCATGCAACCAAAAGGCATCTGGCAAGGGAACTGTGAGCACCTAAGAAGCAAGTCGGGCAAATTCCAGCCATGTTGAGCCTAGCGTGTCCTTTTCAACAAGGTCTCTTGAGGGTGTGTGACAAAATGTGTGTACATATATATGTTGGACTTGGCATAATTTGTTGAGTTCAAAAGCTCTGGCGTCAAACGTTTCTGATAAAGGGTCTCTTTGGAGATTGATTAATCAATGGCGCCTCTGAGCCATATGAAACATGTGGAGCTCTTGATGAACAGCACGAGGAGTGAGATGAAGAAACCGAGGAAAATAGAAGTCAGGCGTTGTACAGCTAGGTGTTAAACAAAGCGGCCCCAGGTGAAGGCCCTTGTGATCAATGTGTGCTGTGTAATCTGCCGGGTAGATCTCATCTCCAAACAAATGGCCATTACCTAGCACAATTTTGGTGAAGTAAAGCTTAGACTCATCAAAATGGACTATATTATATAGTATGTGTATGTGTGTGTATGCATGTATGTAGGTAGGCAGGCAGGCAGGCAGGTAGGCAGGCAGGTAGGTAGGTAGGTATGCGGGTATGTATGTATGCAGCATGTAGGTAGGGACACATTATGGAGCGAACATTGAACCACTGAGGATCCAACACCGGTGTCAAAGAATGCCTTAAGCTGAAGGCACGTCAAGTAGCCTGGACGGCTGAGTAATGGGCAATAAAAGCACGAGTACTTAGAATCCACTGAAGCTGTGTCTTCCTGGGGGTAATCAGGGCACACTAGTTCTATCCAAAGTGCGGCACAACAAACAATGAGGAAGTCTGCGCCCTTCAACACAACCAAAACATGTCAAACCCAGCACCGAGATGCAATAAGGACGATTGAGGAGAGCAAATAGAGCAACGAGGATGGTTGGAAAGAATGCCAATCGGTACAGACAAGGACCCCTGCATTCCTAGCTGCAGGGGCTGTCAGTGTTTGTGAGGTATGCACACAATGAAGCTGCCGTACATGTTCAACACTGTCATATATACCGAATACCATTATGAACTGTATATACACTATATACGCTATATATATAAATGTTTGAGAAGAACGCCTCTTAAGCGGGTCTCCTCAGCAAGCCATCCAGCTTCAGAAGCTCATGCCTATTCAATGCCCCGTCCTTCAATTGGGTCCACTCCTGGTGTCTGTCAGCTGGGCCTTCTGAGAAGTTGCACAGCTCTTCAGCCAAGCGGAATCGCACCTGGCCAAGCGACTTCGTAGACGTGCGATGCAGCAGAAAGGTCCATGAATTCATGTCACTCAACATCTCTCAACAGGTCCTGCACGTGCGCTTAGCGAGATCTTTGTATTTTGCATGCTGAGACGATTTGCCACGCGTTGGCGCCATACAAACCAGTGGGGTATATTGTTTGCTGGTTTTGCATGCTCGCAATGGCAAGCTTGCCTCTAATTTCTGCCAAATCTCTCCAACGACGTCTTCAGGCTTTGGGACCTGTGCCAAAGACCTCAGGCTTCTTCTTTGGCGCATCGGGACTGAGTGACTCACTTGACCATGAACGCCTCTACTCTCATATGGCGCACTTTATTTACTTGGAATTGAAGTACTACGTGTACGGCAATCTGTCACCGTTCCACACCACGAGCTTACCTGGAGCCTACTGTCTCCGGCTGCAGTTCAAACCCTTTGGTTCTTTCTTCGCGCTCACATTTCACAAAGCTCATTGGCAAAGGTCTATGTTTTGACCAAAGGCTCACAGACTGGAAAGCAAACCTCTTGGGAAACAAAGCTGATGCGGACCACACGCCTCATGAGGCTTTTGAAGAAACGGCAGTCAGTGCCATGCCGCCACGGATGGTTGATGTTGGACGCACCACGCTAGTAAACTTGGTGGAAGCAATCGGATCGATCAGGGTTAATGAAGTCATGAGACTCATGAGACTCCCTGATCCCTTGCTTCTCCTGTCTGCACAAGAATGCACCAAGTCTTCAAGTCTTGTTCATGCTCGTCGCTTGGCTGAAGACCAGCTCATTCGCGTCAATGCAGCTCAACCTGCTGGGGGTGGAGAACGTGGCGTCGAATTGAAAGCACCAACAATGCAAGTCAAATGCGCGGCTTGAAGCACCTGCATACCCCCTGAAACATTGCAGCGACTGCGAGGGTTATGCAAAACAAACATCCTGCATATATCAGTCTGCTACTTGCTGATCATGTCCCACTTATAGAGTTTGGTGTGATCCACGATGTTCCAACCCATGTCCTCTTCCCTTTTGGCATCGAGCACTGTAGAGCAGGGAGCACATGGAGGCACAGCAAAAGGAACTTGTGGACGAAACACATCCAGGTCTGCTGGACCCACCAGCTTTGCGGGACCTGCAAGGTTCGCGCATCGATTGCTAGAGTTTGGACCCGGCGCCACTACACCAAGTTGAAACACGCCAACTGCTGGACATGTTGCAGTCAAATCAAGCTCAAAAGGCTGGAGAGGAAGAACGCTTTGGCATGAATCAACATCACAATGTATTGCAGGATTCTACGTTGTTCTGTGTTGTGAGCAAGCGTCTTGCAAGGGAACTGGCATAAACTGTTTAATCACGAGAAACAAACAATTGTTCTTCCAGCGTGGAGCAGTTGTGGAGACTATGCTTACAAAGGGCCTGTTGAATTCTTACTTGCGGTTGGTCCCACCTTCGACGAAGGGCTCCATTTTTCAGAACTGTCCAAATATCCTAGGTGGCGGAGAAACCTATGTGTGAAAACGTCAGGAAGATAACTGGGCAACAAAAATACCAAAGGAAAACACAACATGGATATGATTTATTGTATTTATTACTTCCTCAATTGAGTCTAAAAGGCTGCCCACACAAATCTCACTTATATATGCATATGTACATATACGGCTCCTGTATGTCCTTATGTTGCTGTAGCCTGTCCGCTCTACAAACAACACAAATTGATCATCAAACGAGAAGTGTCAGCCTCTTCCTTGTCAACTTCGTCTTGGTCTTCCCACTCTGGCATGTCCAAGTCTTGCGTAAACCATACAATTGCATTGCTTTCCTTTCGGTCTACCTTGCCATGACACATTCAATTTAAGTGAGCTAGCCGCTGTACTAACTATATAATTACTCTGAACTGGAGCTTGAAATCTAGTGTGAACGGCGTGAACTAGAAACACCGTTGTCAAAAAACAAACAGTAATAACTAATAACTAAAGTGAGCAAAACAATGAGCAACAAAACGTTCCTGATATATTTGCTTGGCCTCTCCATCGGACCCCGTCGGCGTCGGACGCACAAAGCTCCCATGGCCTATAATAGCAGGCATTGTTCGCCTATGTTTCTACAATCAAAGTGAGGATGACTGATGAAAAGCCAAGCTGCTGACCAATATGTACAGGCGGCACCTCCCCAGCCAAACTCCTTTCCGCTAAAGCCCGCCAATGCTCCCAATAGGCACTGCCGCTCTTCGTTGGCCAAACCGGTGTCTTTCCTGGAAGGGCAAACAGGGTGAACAAACGCTACTACACTATCCAATTTACTGTAAACAAAGTTCTTTGACAATACTACTTAACGCTACTTGAGAGGAGGGAGACACGAAAGGTAGGACAGCGGGAAGAGAAAAGAACGCGAGAGGCAGGAACAAAAATGCAATGTTCGACATGGTGATTTATCCGCTCGGAGGCGACCTTTCGTAAATATAATTTCATATGCACTCTAAATGTTCAAACATATGCTCCGAAATGTTGCCCATGGCTCAGATCATCGGTGAGCATTGAATCGGAGCATCATAGGATTTGAACTATCCTGAAACCATAAGAGGCTCACGAAGACGTTCCCCAGGAGAGAATTGACGTGCTTCACAAAACAAACTCTAGGTATGTATCCCCTCGGGGAACACCTTTCGTGATTAGAATTTCATCTGCACTCTTTCTGAATGTTCACGAGGGTTTCAACTATCCTGAAATCATGAGAGGCTCACGAAGACGTTCTCCAGGAGAGAATTGAATTTAGAGGGGGGGGGGTCGCTATTGAAAAATCAATTCCTCGGGGGGCGGGGGGGTTGAATTGAACTATCAATTATTAGACCCGGACGCGCCGACACTTGCTTCGCAAGACAAACTCTAGGTATCCCCTTAGGGGCTACCTTTCGTGACCTCCAATGTTTGGTCTAATTTTGCATGGCTTTGCACAACATAGTGGATGATTCTAGCATCTTCTTGTTTCATTCTTGCACACCTTTCCAACTGCCAGTGCTCCTTGGCATCTCCAAGGCCTGCATGGTATCCTCTTTCAGCAGCCTTTTGCCATCCCCCAAGAGTCCACGTCGGAATAGCATATGCACGAAGCGGCAAGTGTCAGCGACAGTGCTCACCAAGCCGCCCTGCATGTGACCCATGATGCCACCCCCGGACTGAATCTTACATTCTTGTCCGCGGCGCCAGGCTGACTCCTTCACAGAGTCCCCATCCAATCGTACCAAGCCAGCCCTGGAAGCTTGTGGTGCCCGACCCGGCATGGTGCCATAGAGCCTTCCCCAGGTGCTTGCATTTCCATAGCAAGCCGCCAGGCGTGGCAGCTTCTCGTCTGGAACGGAAAAGCTCGTGTCATGCATGCCAAGAGGCTTGAATAATCGTTCTAGTAGGAAATCTTCCAACGTTTGTTGGGAAACAACTTCAATGACGCGACCAAGCACGTCAGTGGAAAAGCCATATGCATATGCGTCCCCTGGATGGAATCGAAGCGGCACTTTGGCCAATCCTTGGTAAAGCGGAGAGTTGACCGGTAGCCTGACACTATCTTTAAAAAGGAGAAAGTAAGCTCGGTGAAAATTGCTAGACTACCATTCGCTCCTAGATGCGTTCTGCTTCTATCTAGATCGCAACTTAGTCACAGGAAGCCTGAAAATAATCTGACATCCCCAAAAGCAAGTTGGCCAAAAGCCATGTCTTTATTCCTTACACCGCTGGACCCTTCTTTCTTTTCTGTGGCTGGTTCCTCAAGACTCACCCAGTGCCGCTCCGACTCGATTGGTGAAATCCTCGAGATTACGCACTGCCCCGTCATCCACCGCCTTTACCAGCCTTGCGTAGCCCTCTTCTGTAGCATCACTAGGCGATTCGCCAAAGCCACAACCGTAGGACAGGCCAGAGGTGTGAGTCAACCTGGGCGCAAGGGTTCCAAATGGTTCCAAGGGACATCTGTACTTCGAGGCTGCTCAAGGTATTAATCTTGATGAGTGCTAGAATATAACGCCGCAAGCCCGCGGCTTCACTGAAAAGGATCCAAACACTCTGGACCACGGTCAAGGTACAAGTGCTGCATTCTCATCGCCCTTTTTGGCTTGATCAACATGGATGGTTTTTTCTCCTCGCTGGAGCGTGCTGCCACCACCTCACAGGGACAAACCCATTCCGCTTCGATCTGTGGAACATGTCAACGCGATCGCGAAGTGAGCCTCCTTACCCTATGTCAGTGGCAGTAAATCCTTGTCTCATCCCTTCAGGTGAATGATCTCACCTATCAATCGGACATCAAGAGTTCCCAGCATGCCCAGCGTACCGTTGATGCCTGGATGTCGGCAAATGCTGGCAGAAACTTGGCCACCGGGTCTTCAAAGCGTACCTTGCCCTGCTCCACCAACATCATGAAGGCAACTGTGACCTGATTGGTGAACTCGTTTAACTTGTGTAGGGCAGTGCCCAGTATTATATATTGTGTATGAAGGTGGTTGAGGGAAATGAGGAAATCAAGCCCAACATCTACAGCTGTTGTCAAAGGATGTCCAAGAAGCAAAGGACTTTGTCAAGCAAAAGGTCCGGCAAATGGTGTCCAGTCTAAATGGCTTCTTTGATTCCAGGTCTGCATAGCCAAATGCCCGTGCATGGATCAGCTTTCCATGCCTCATGGGAGGGTTTTTCAAGACATGAGCAACGCTAACGCACTAAAACGTAGTGGTCTTCTGAACCTTCCAAAAGCAACTGATGGTTTCGGGCCCCAATATTTGTTGATACCACACCACATACACAAATGAGGCTGCAGTTCAACTGTCGCAATATAAAAGTCAAGTGGAGTCAATGACAATTAGGAAATACTAGGAATAAAGCCATGTGAAGCCCCCTTCCGATTTGCATAGTCCCAAAAGGTTTATGTCTAGTGACCACCGTCGACTGTTGTCAATAGCTATCACACTCCGAGTTGCGAGGATACGCGGAACTACAAACACAACCAACACAAGGCTCCAAAACAACACTCTCTCCCTCTCTCTCTGTCTCTCTCTCTCTCTCTCTGCCTCATCACGATACTCGCGCACCCAGGGATGATATTCTTTCTTGAAGCAGCTTTCATGGCAGCTTCATACTTTCCTGAGAGACAGGGTCGTCTTCCAGAAGTGGATGTCAAAATAGTTTATATATACATACAAATGGCTTGAAAGGCGACTATTCTCATCTGGAGTGTGTGAGAATGTTCTCGATGCATCGAGTGGCTACAGTGACTTTAAACAAACAGCATATACAAATATGTATAATATATATATATATATTTTTTCAAAAATTGTGTAATTGTGTAATTTATTTGTAGTTATTTATTTCAAAAAACAATAACCAACACATGACCTAGCACTTTGCTGGATTCAACCCCAGCTGACGGGCATTCAAAGGATCTCAAAATACACCAAACAAACAGCTGTCATGTACTTGCTTCATGCAATGGACATGTCTGGAACTTTGCAAGGCTGACAGCTCAGAACCCAGCAGCCGTTGATGGAGATAACGTATGTGCATAATTGCATAACCATATAAATGTATAACAAACGTACTTGCATGCAAAAACGAGTATATTCAATGAATGAGACGATCAAAACAGGATACAAAGCAACAAGGCATAGCACAAATCCTTTGACAAGCAAACGGTGCCGATGGACAGTGAATGGCACTTCTTGGTGGCCAACAGTTCGCAAAAGTCAAGCACTCCCCAACTGACTGCAGCAAACTCAGCAAACTCCCTTTTGACAGTGAAACATGAATACATAATACTATTGAATACTCACTGGCATGATTATTCCCCAATACCTTTTGTCCCATTTTTGTTCCTTCGATCAAGGTGCTGATGAGCAATGGATCGATCCCGCAGGGATCGTGCGGAACTTCCAGGGTCAAGCCTTTGTCACCTCAACCGTCGTGTCCCATGCTGTCGGAAGTCCCAAGTGTTGTGCTGCACAGTGGCTGCAGTTTGGTGTCTCAGTTCGGTATAGTTTGTTTTTCTCCAGAAATAGGCGTTGGAGGAAATCACAGGAGTGGGACGAATTGATCTGACAACTGCAAGCTGCGACTTTCGATTCTTACTGATGAGATGCCAAGCCTTGTAACATCAACAATGTTGGCTAACTACGAGAACGGCCGGAGCACCTGACTCGCTAACCCCCAGCGACCATTGGCCTAGCCTAGGCCAGCTCTTGGCTTCGAGCTGCGCTTGAGCTTCTTGACCACGCCTTTGTGGTAACAATGATGTAGCCTATGGCGAAATGGCATGGACGCTGGGGGATTCTCTTAGCAGTCCTCTGCGACATGGGCTAGCACCAAGGCAATCCCCACATCTGCTGGAATTAAGCTGAAGCAATCGCATGGATCTGTAAATCCCTGACATGCTCGAACCGTGCATGTGTATTAACTGTATAATACAGTACACTTTGTCTGAAATTGCTGGACGATTGTGATCGGTTGGGATTGTTCTGGCATATATGTGGGGCACTCCTACTCAATGCTGGAGCCAAAGTCAGTGCACATCTCCACAAAACCAATTCTTCCTGCCGGTCTTTGTAGCCTCTAAATGCCTCTGGGCTCCTGTCTCCAGGGTCTCACTCACGGTTGTACGATCGCCTCGGAGCAATGCCTGGGCAGCAGGGCGCCTCGCCGGACGGTCGGCGAACAACAAACTGCCGTCGCTGACGGAACCGGCGGCATGGAATTGAATGGAGAAACTTTAGGCCCGAGCACTCTGCAATATGAACCTAAACAGCACAATGAGCCTCTCTGAGCACTAAAAACGAGGAATACAATGCAAGCCAGCGCAACTGAGTACTGAACGCTCCAAATTAGCAATTCTAATTAGGGGAGTTGTAGTGTCTTTATCTTGATCTGAGGATTTGGACACCAAGGCGCATCAAATTCAGTTCATGCTCTTCAACGTATGTTTTGTCTGTTTATCACAAAGGCCCTCATTCTTGAATGCCTTCGTAGATGTTTGACATCTATAAAGCCTCGCTGCTCATGCAAATAAAGGCCCTGGCGTCTGTCTTCGTGCACTGCCGTAGACCTACGGAGAAGGCGGCAAAGCTGGGGAACGAAGCATCCAGTAACGTAGCTTCTTGTCTTGTTACTAGTAGCGATGGCCTCCAACCTAATAGCGATGGCCGCCAACCTAATAACGATGGCCGCCTAGTTTCTTCTTCTACTCGTAGTTGGGGCGGAGTGCAAGAACCACACTACAAGGGAATCATGCACCAATGCAACGTTCCAATGCACGGTTACAAATTGCACCTCGTGCATCTGTCTTGAGGCAACCTGCCCAAGTTTGGAGATCAGGAAAAAATTGGCACTACGTGGCCCCTCTCAAATGAGAAGTAGATGCGAAATGACATCACATTGCTTTGAGTCAACACCAGCTCCGCTGACCTACTTTTTCATTGGTTGTCAATTCCTGCCGCGCTATGTAAATTAGTTCGAACCTCTGAAACTTTACCTGTGTTCGGCAACTTCCATCGCTCCAAGTTGGAGAGCCTGCTGCTCTAAAAGTTCTTCGTTGCAATCATTGAGTCGGAGCTCCAGCGTCGCCTCACTCATGTAGGCTGGCGCGGCTGGTGTCTATGCTCTACTGATTTCTGCATGCTGTTTGCATGTGTTGCTTTGTTTAGCGGTCAGCATGCTCGATACGTGCCAAATATTGATATATATATATATTGAGTAACACAATGAACGTCGTCTTGTCTGATCACTTCAAAAACACAGATCCAAGTAATGGATCCATGGGTGTGTTTGGACAATACACAAAAAGAATCTGGTGGCTCTGCCATGGAGCCACTCTGATCCCCAGTGAGCTTTTTAAACTTTTGCTCAGCTGCTGGCCACGAGCGCCTTGGGCTGCACTGGAGTTTCCTCAAGTATGCGGTATGCTGGGCACGATCTCGTCAAGTGCAGCTTCCATGGTTGACAAACAGTGGCAGAATGAAAGCACCCTTTTCACTTCCACAGGCGTGTGGGGCCTTCACGCTTCCACACAATTGACGCTCCCGGGCAAGTCCTAAAGTGGCCCGGATTAATTGGGTACAAGTAGAAGCTTCTTGCTCCTAGTAGTAAGGCCAGGACCCCCTAGTAGCGTGGTTGCTCCTAGTAGCGATGCCCCTTGCTCCTAGTAGCTTCTTGCTCCTAATATGTTTTGTCTTAGTTAATGTGGTGACTTTGTGGGGGTGCTGGGATGACAAGAAACGATTGCTGGCAGGCGCAGCACTTTGTGAACCTCGGAGTGCTGATCTTAGCATCCGAATTGCATGTCACATGAAAGAAGCCTGGTGGCCCTGAGCATCCAGAGTTGTGGCGTTGTATGGCGTTGTGCTGGCTTATGCCTGGATGTTTCCTATTGCTGTAACGCGTGATACAACAATCCAAAAGTTGTGTCCAATGGACACCTCTAAGGAGTGTAGGGTAGTCCATTGGACACCCATTGGATGGTACTGGAAATCATACCAAAATATACCAAAGTATTCAGACTGATTTGACTGCATTTTATTCCAGTGGCAGGCGCAGCACTTTGTGAATCTCGACAATTTTGCCCTCGGGTGGCTCACAAAAACTATGTTCTGATTCCATTGCTCCTTTCTCCTCTAAATGTTCCCCTCGTGCCGCTCACACATGGCATCCTACGTTTCAACCTCTAAATTGTATATAACCTTGGGCGCGGCTCACGAAAGGTGTGCTATTCTGGAATGGCTCCTTCCTCCTCTAAGATTTACCTTCGGATTGGTCACATTGGTGGCTCCCAAGAACTATGGTTTCTCCCTGCTCTAAACTCTATCCTCGGGTGGCTCACCAAAGGTTTCCTACGTTTCAACATGTTTCAATCTCTAATTTTTAAGCATGTTTTAATCTTATAACCTCAGGTGGCTCACGAAGGAATGCTATGTTGGAGCGGTTCCTTCCTCCTCTAACTTCTACCCTCCGGTGACACCAAAGGTATGCTACCTTGGAATCGGAAGGCCCCCTTACCTTCCTTCTGTTATCTAAGTTGGAGACAGCGGCTGGCGCTTCGACATTCTCCATTGCAGCCACCTAGGGTTGTCGGGTGATCAGCCTGTCGGAGATAAAAACAAGTTGCCATTGTGTTTCTTCCAAGAATCTTCAATGAGGGAAATAAATTAATCAGCAAATTTCACGAGGATGCTAGCAGGAACCGGGTCACAGTCTACTAGATATGGCAACTGCCGTGATTTGGCACACCGAGGATAATGCCTGATGTTCTTGCCCCTCGTGCATCCCTCAAAATGGGGTATCGGTATATATACCAGTATATATATATGTGAAACGGAAGTGCATGGACATATATATGAACTTTACATCATGTCATGAATGGAGCACAATTGCAAACTGATAGAGCCCCACCTTTCTCTTGCCCATCTGCCTGAACCAACCACAGGCTGACCGAGTGATGGCTGATGAAATCTTCTGGTTGCTACATTTAAGCATCTTCTTGGCAAGAATTGGATAGAATTGGTGCATACTATAGCACCTCCCTCCTGACCTGCACATCCTGGCTGACTGCCTCTGGTCGTGAGTTCATATTGGTTCTTGCCCCTCATGGACAAAATGTGCACTCACTCACTCACCCACGCACTCACTCACTCGCACTTTATTACACTTACAGTAGGCACGCACTCACCCACTTTTTCACACTTTTTCATGCACCGACCCACGCACGCACACACTCACCTCACCTCACCACATCACATCACACTACACTTCAACACATCAACAAACAGCTGCAAAACACTTCACAAAAAGGCATCACCACATCCAAAAGAACTCAGTAGTGTATATATATATATACACTGTATTATAACATATTATAACATGATTGAAATGTCCGCCCACCGGCTCTCCAAAGGATTATATACTTATTGTGTAATTGTGTATGTATGTGTATATATAATTTATGGTGCCCGTATTTCGTAGGCACAGGGCGCTCCGAATTCGATCTGGTAAGTCTGATTTGGTTCTACGAGCCACGACAACGACAACTCCGAAGACACCAACCATCGATGGCTTGCTCGCTCCATTTTCGGCACGGTGAGACTTCGGCCAGTGCGGTGACACTGAGCGTCTTATAGCGCTTCTCTCGGTGTTTGGAATCGATTTAGTCCGGGGTGGTTGGCCTGGTCCTTGTCTTTCTCTGGCTTCATCCTGTCTGGTGGGATTCGATTGGCTTGAGGCTCATCCTGGACCTCAGGAAAATCTTCTGGGACATCTTTGGGATGTGGTGCCTTTGGCATCTCACATTCCTCACCTTGACTCCCACTTTGCACTTTCACCAAGGTCTCAAAGGTCTCAGTCGTTTCAAGCATGACCTGCACTGCTTCTTGAAAGCTGTTCGACATTTCCGACTGGATCTGCTGGAGCTGGCACTGCATTTGCCGGGTCATCTCTTCCAACTGCCCACGGAGCCCTTCACCAGGACTCGGAGCCCTTTGGCGTGCATCGTTTGGACTGGGAAGGAGATCTTTCTGCAAGCGCACGGAGCCTGAAGGAAAAGACACAGCAACAGGCCTGGAAAAATGCGGTTCAACAAAATCAACATTCTCACAGCACTACATGTGACAAACAACAAGGAGGAATTTGTATCTTCCGATAACTTGTGAACATTTGGACCTTGGAGCCGCCTGGTGTTGACGCAAACTGTTTCTCCACCCTTGCAACAGACTTCCGTAGCTCAGAGATAGAAAACAAGATCACCTGGCTCATCTGTGTCCTCACCCGTGAGAGCGTATTGACAAAACTGATATAGCTCACTTCACCTTCACCTTCCACATCCATGACGTCAAAAAGCAATCCAACGTCTTCAGGATAGACTCCCATCCCAACCATGGCTTCGGCAAAAACGGGATTTGTTTCAAAGCCTTGCAGGAACTCATCTTCGCTTAGCCGACCATCACCATCTTTGTCCAGTTCCTTGCAAAGACGAATGAGTTCCAATTTCGATTCACGCATTTTCTCCTCTTGGTGAAGGACTTGCCTCCTTTCCTCCTTGTCTCGTGCGTCTGCCGCTCGCTCCACGATCACCGCCAAGATCAGGTTGAGCAGACCCAGCTGCAGGGTGACCAAAACGCCAAAGAACCATAGAAATGTCCACCAAGCCGTCTCAATCAATGGAATCGCAAGGTCACCCCAAGCGTCTGCAACGATGACCGTCTCGAAGATTGTGATGAAAGCATCCCAAACCGAAGAATAAGCTCTTTGACATCTCTCGCAATCGCTGTCTGCCCAAATCTGGGAGTTCACTGGGTGGATCAATTGCACACCCAAAATCGCCCAAACAAGTGTCCCGACCTGCCATCTTTGTCGTGAGAGCAGCGCATGTTTGCATCCACGGGGCAAACAAGTCGTTCTACCGGCCTACACCCAAAGTTCCCCCTATAAAAAGGAACAAAAACACGTCCCCTCAAGAGCTACACTTTCGCCAGGTGACCACTACCATGCCCATGCCGAAGAATATGGACTTGGCAGCCGCTTGAAAGCCTAGAAGAAGAATCTTAAGTTCCCAAACTTGTCTCAGCACACGGATCATCCGGAGTAGCTTGACTAAGCGGAAGATCCTGATCATCGAGACATGCTCTACCTTGTGCTGACATACTTCTGGTCCAAGCAAATCGATGCATGGTCATTTCCTATGAAGTTTTCAGATGTTTTGCCTGCCCGCCATGCCAACGAAAGCCAAAGGAGTAAAACTACGGTGAAATGCCAAAATGTTCACCGCACAAAGCCGCCCAGGTGCACTCGTGAAGAAAATGTTCAAAATTGCAAAGCATGTATCAGTAAAGACCACCAGCAGGTCCAGCCAGTTCCATGTCTCCTGCATGGGTCGGTGCACCTACGTCAGCCAACTGTGTTCGTTGAGATTATTTTCCAGTTGCCAGCTGGGCTCCGCTGTCGTGATCTTTCTCTCTCTCTCTCTATCTCTCTCTCTCTGTGCAAAGTCTAGCCGTCTAGCCATGTCACAGCTGTGGTACAGGGGCATTCTGACGTAAACTACATATATAAGTATAAGGTGCGATGGTCATTCACAACGTACATACGCCACACGCAGTTGGATTTCGAGAGTTGCAATTTGAGGGTGTTCGCAGCTGAATTCAAACATAAAACACGTTGACATGTCTGGAAGCTGGTCACTACAAGGCTCAACCCATTTTCTCTCCAGTGTCCCCATGCGAATCCCATGCAATCAATGCTTACCAGTGGTGGACTTTTTCCCACCAGCCAGCGGTGAAAGCCGGTACCCCTGGTATCCTCAAACGTTCCCGCCACTGACACAGCAACAAACAGTATGATTCATATCATACGTGACTCCAACAGCAATTCTGTGACAAGCCGAAGCCACACCCACGAGGATGCATAACAGTTGACTGTCGTAATAAGAACGTGTTACAACAGCAACAGCAAACCTATCGACAATGTGCATTGCATGCATCCTACAATCACACAGCATAATCTGATATGCAAGAGTGGCAACGACAACAACAACGAACAGCCACAGTGAACAATGGACACCAACAAAGCACCACACGAGAAATGCATTGAACAGCAACGGGATTAGTGCAGGGTGAGAAGCACAAGTAAAGGCAGCACGAGGAAGCAAAAGCAAAAACACAGCAAAAACAAAAACGAGCAGTTGCGGTGGCTGAATGATGTGAAACAACGTGTCCGAAATGTCGGTGGGTCTGAGAGGGATCAAAGCGCCTCCCTCCCAGAGCGCGACACAGCAAAGAATGTTCAAACATGTTCAAACACTGACGAACATCCAAGCGCGCTGCAACAATGTCCACTTGGTCTACTTCAAGCACTTCTTGCTTTCCATTCCCTCAGCAACTGCCACTTGAACAAGTGTATTTGTTCTATCATTTTCCGCACTCCGCCTGGAAGAAAGCAAATCTAAAGACCACAATCTTCGTCACGCACTCCGCTGCGTACACGGCTAAGAACACCACATTGCTCTGGGTGATCCACGCTGGTGGCACTTGTCCCTCAGCGGTCTGGTCTGTCTCCACAATGATCAGAATCAGGTTCAACGATATGATGCAGGCCAAGGCTGACTCGAATGTAGGTGAATTCAAGAAGTTCCCAATCCTTCCAACATCTTTCTTCCAGAATTCATGTTTCCTTTTGCTCAACACCTTTTCCGCAACATCCGCCGCATCGTCGGCAGTCTGCACATGCCGGGTATCTGCGTAGGTGCCTAACAGGGTATAACAACGTTGCACCAAGAAAAAAACGAGAAGTCGTGAACACCTCCACCACATGCGACCACTGCGAGAAGTCTACATTCTCTGAAACAAGAACATAAGGCGCCTGCATGAGCAGCCAAATGTGTGGAGCTTCCGCGGCGCACGCGCTCCTTGGCACTCCTAGACATCCGATCCAGTCCCGACATTACACTTTCTTTAGCGGGTGAAATCTGAGAGGTCCGCTGCTTTCAGCCAAACAGCTGCAAAAGGATGAACAAGTATGAAAAAACTCAAAAACTCAATCCTTGTCTTGGTCAAAACCGCTTGATGTCAGAACATGTCTGCAATTCACTGCTGAGGCTTTTCTTGTTGGGATTCGTTTGGCCCTCCAGGCATGCGATGAAGCTAGTGTCGTGGTACCAGATCCGTTTCACAAGACCCACACACACATCCGACACCCAAAGCCCACCTTCAGGCCATCATGCAATATGATCACCCGATTGGGCTTGCTGGAGTAAAAAGATGTAAAAAGTGTATTAGATACAAGTAAGACTAGTCACGACATGATTGGCAATACGTGTCTTATCGTTTCTTGCAGTTTCTTGCCTGACCAATGCCCCCATGCTGGTACACCAAAGCAAATTGGAGGGTGAGAGAGCTTACCAATGTCTGCCTGAAACTACAAGCTTCCCAAATACAATTATGTTCATTCAAAGCCAAAACAATGAAGCCCGCATATACAATTGCATGCTTTGGACACAAAGGCACCAAGCGAGTGAGCAAAAGCGCATTGTATGCCGTCTGCTGTGTCTTCCCTCTTTATCATGCTCCCATGGCCCTTGTTTTGCAGATCGTTTATGTCCGCAGCCAATGTTTGGCTCCTTCGCAGCCTGGCTCTGTAGCAAGCAAGTTTCTGTACACATTGCACGGCTGCGTGTCATAATTAGATCCACAGGCCAGTCCAAACGGCATTTGTTTCTGGCCAGCTCTGTGACTCAGTAGACACTATATAGTCCTTTTTGGTGCTCGTGGAGGGTGATACAGCCATTCCAACTGCAAGTTGAACACAGAAAAACATCTATGCCGGCTTTGCACGGGTTCGCAATTCAATCATAGAGGTCGTCCGTTGACATGTCGCGCGAAATGCTCGAAGATTGATCACAGGGAGGCACTGTAAATCCTTCATGGTAGTAACGATTAGTAGGGACAACAATGGGCTGCTTGAAGCACATGGGGCACAAGTCCTTAGGTGTGCTTGAACAGCATGGCCGCCACAATCGTGGGGACAGATCCAAATGTACAAAATTCTAGCAACCAGTTTCCCCAATATCTAACCATGGGCATTTCCAGCTTTGGGGTTCCACACTTTGAGCATCTGAGAAAAAGAGCTTTGGGACCACCGGCCAGGTGCATTCCGCACCCCTGAGGATCGGCACCAAAGGATCAGATTGTGCCGGCGCCCCTGCGAGATGGGCGTTGCTCGATGAAGCTCTAAGCCAGCGTGAAGCACGCCCCAGCCACGCCGCAGGGTGGCTTCCATGGGGGGACCTTCAGCACTGGTTGCCAAGCCGTAGTAGACCACATTGCCACCATCCCATGTACCTTACAGATTTCATGAAAAGATTCACGTCATCTCGAGCGGGTCTGGGCTTGATGACGTATGATACAATGCATGAGCCTAAAACAACCCAAAGCAAAGCAATTGGGCGGAGCAGGGCTCTGACAAACAATGTTTATTGATGTTTATTGACAAGTTTTGGAGAAGTATGGAGAAGTGAATAATTTTAAAAATGGAAGCACATCCCCCATAGCCAATCGACCACGTGCTGATCCACTGACTGAGGGATAGCTCTTACTGGCCTAGGTGCCACCGATGTTGATATTCAGAGTGACCTCTGCATTGTCGTAGTGCATGGCCAACTCTTTGTCACCTAAGCATTTTAAGCATTGCGTGCTTGGACGATGATTTCCTCTCTCGAGCAAAATCCGCTCATCTTTTCTGCAGAACTGGAGTCAAGCGTGTATTGCCACCTGTGCCCAGTGACCATCCCGCTCCGCCTCGTAAAGGACTGTGAAGGCGCGGTAGGAGTCCAAGCATTCACAAAAGGCAGGGAGAAGTCGCGTGGCCACCACATTCACATACCTGTTTGAAAACAAGACCGGCGGTAGCATGCTCAAGGTGATCATGACATGCGTCAACGTTTGTCTGCTCTGCAACCTGTATCTGGAATCCGTTGAAGCACAACAAAGCTCAAATTCCAGCAATTGAGCCAAGGCACTCAAAGACCAAAGGATCAAGCAAATGCTCACCTTGATTGAAACATTAATTAAACATGCAAAGCTTCAGATTGGACTCTAGTTCCGTGAGTTGCACTGGGTTGGGGGGGCCCTGTTCAGCCTGTCATCCAGAAACAAGATTCCCGGAATTCATGGGAGCCATTCTCTGTGCTTCAACTTCAGCAGCCTCCGTCCGTTGACCAGCATCAAAAAACATCGGGCAATCCGTAGAGGTGGGATTGCTTTTGATCCGGCTCGAATTGGGACTGCATTCTTGTCGTGGCTATTGCTGCTTTTGGTGTTTGTCTAGTCTTTTCGAATGTCTTGCCACACACATGCTGGGTCATCAATTGCACATGGCACGATGTATGGATGCTTTGACTTGGAGGGTAACATGTGCTGACTCGGGGTTTCTCCCGAGTCACAAAAGCCCAACTCAGACATAATGATGCCGAATCGGTTCATGGTGTTGGGCGCGGTGCGCGGCAAGCCTCAGTTGTCAACATGGTGACATTAGAGCGGGAACACAAGAATTTAAAGGCTTCCTGTTGCAGAAACGAAACTGCACGAAACTACAAAGAGTGAATGTGCAAAAACCAGTTAATAATTTAATACTTATTTATATAATGTAAGTAATCCTCTGAGTGACCGGAATCATGAAAATTGCGGAGTTCACATTCCAGTTGATCACAAAAGGCCTCTGTAAAGACTGGGAAAGTCCAAATTCCTGGCCGAACCTCTTCCAAGATCTTTCGTTCTTTCGCTCCTCTTTTGGAATTTGACACCCCCCTCTCTCCAACTAACTCAATCAAATTTACAAATTAGATGCAAACAAGGTTGAGCAATACAAACTTAAAGCTAGGCTACAGTTGTGTAAACTTTGCAGTCAAGCTTGACATTTCTGTACCGAGGCATGCACCACCATGCACCACATGGTGTGCATATACAAAAGCAATCAAAATCACAATGCCCGTCCTGAGATCACCTTGGCTCCTGGCTTGCGCATCTCCGCGACAAGTTGACGAAAGCCATCTTGCAGGTAGGAAAGCTCATCCAGCTTGTAAACCTCTGGCCGCAAAGGGGTGTACTCGTTCCTGAGCGCCAAATGCCAAGTTCAGTCCAAAACATTTCAGTTGAACAAATATGCTAGTGACATCGGAAAACACAGAACATGCACCACATAAAACCCTCAGTATATGCACCCTCAGTATAGTCATATTATATTGATTCATATGTATGTATAATATATGATTGTCTGTGGGTTGTTCACTTCCTCTTGTGTTTCACTAAAATCCACCAGGGAAAAGCAAACACAGAAAACACGCCACGCATCTGGATGCGCTGCACCCGCTGCAACGACTCCTCTGGTGCCTTGAGACGCTCCTGGCGCTGCCTCCGTAGATCTTTGAGGACCTCCTCCTCCGACACGCCGAGGTCCTGGAGCTCCTGGCGATGCTCCTGGAGAGGCGCGGCTTCGGCTTGGCAACCTACAAGCAATGGCCTCCAGCCTAGTAGCCATGGCCTCCAACTCCAACCTAGTAGCGATGGCCTTCAACCTAAGAGCGATGGCCTCCAACCTCGCTTGATGGGAAGCGGAGTATTTAAATTTGACCCTGGGAACACTCTCCCACATTCCCACCCCTTCAGCCAAACTCTGGGAAGTCATCCGCGTTGCGTAGAGATCAGCATAGTATCAGTGTATCAGCATTGACTTGGTTGTCTTGGTCTTGGTGTGTCTGGAGTCTGGAGGCAGTTGGCCTCTGTGAACTTTGCTGAACATGCCGCAGCAGCAAAATCAAGTCAAACATGCGCTGTTCATTGTCGCAAATTCTAGCGTTTAAGGAGCAGGGTGGGCGCATATGACCTGGGTAGATCTTTTTCCAAGCGTGCGGCAAACCGACAGCGCGTGAAAGTGTGCGAGTCTGATGCTCTCTTGGAGCACGTCTCCTCCAAGAACGAAGCGTCATCGCCAGTGTACGAGAAGTGCTTCTCAGCAGATCGGACAAAATAGTTTTGTGTAGTGCGACATTGGCACATCCTTGGGCTTAGAGGGAAGGAATCCAACGACTGAGTCGTGTGTGTGTGTGTCTTTTGAGCCCGCTCCTACTTACTTAAGCAGGTGCCTCCTTAAGCCTAGATTCTTACATTCTCCAGTCTTCTCCCAAAAACTGACACCCTGACATATTTCCTGCTAATGCGGTATTGGATGGAAAGCCTGCCAAACTGTTGCCTAAGCAAATCCGGCAAAGCCAATACAATCTCTCACTGCCCTCCGCCATTCGCCCCGGCTGTAGGCCCATTGCCAAGGCGGCAACACAACATATTCAATGCAAATACATTGTTGCAAGAAACATTTCCGTCTGGTCAGTTGTCCATGTCTGGTACATGTGCTTTGAATGACTCTGCAAGCGTCGGTAGAACAAATACATAAGCAAATGACTGCGTATCTTGAAGCCACAGCTGCAACTGTCGTTGAAGTGTTAACTAAGTCTGGGCACCAGAACAAAAGGTGGAGGCTGTGCCTGGCCCTTCTAGCTCTTGATGATGTTGGATGACATCAGTGTCTGAATGCCCCACACCACAAAAAGCATTTTGTGACTAGTCCGTGTCCACGTTCCCACACTAAGAAGTGTTTTTGCAATCATCAACTTTCCCCCCGCACTTTCGACATTGATCTTAACCAAAAGTCTGAAGCCGGGCTGGGTGCTGACCAGCTTGGAGACCACTAGGGGGGGTATCTATTCGTCTGCTTTGCAGATTGGGCAGAAACAATGGCCCAAGTGCAACTTTGCAGCTTGTCTGGCTTCTTGGAAGCTCTTTCAACCTTGCCCACAGCCTCATTGTCTTTGCAATGCGGCAAACCGTTGCTTTCAGAATTTCACTATCTGGAGCAATCACTGGCCTGGCAGCACTGCGTACGGCAAGACACAGAACCATGGAGTTCTCAGATCTCGAAGTGAGCGCATGGTGCTCTCATTTTCTATAATTCTTGAGTGGCCCATTCGCAGTCCCAAGTGGAATGAGTGTTAACCGGTGAGCGTAAATTGCGAAACTCGCCAATTCAACAAGCCCTATCTCAACTGTGCTGATGTATTATCCAACTATAGCTAGAAGCGTTATGCAACAGGTTCCCATGACCGATTCTGACAAAAGCCACGAGGATGTATACTAGCAAGCGCGATGAAAACCACTGCGTCAAATTCTGCACGTGAATCTGTCCAGGTGCCTCTATAAATGGGTCTTCACCTCAGCCAGCGTGGCATCCATGCGACATCATGCAACGCACGCCCAATTCATGGCGGTGCGTTTGCTGGTTTCTATTTGGCTGGGTGCCCGGTTGTAGTATCTGCACGATGACTTGGTGAACCAAGGACTTGATAGCAAAGGTTCTATGGTCAAGCCACGGGATTGGGATAGAGATTCTTCGCTTTCGCCCATCATATCCTGTCCATGCCTGGCGGCTGAGTCGCCTTCTGAGTTGCCTTCTCAGTCTAAATCTATGCTCATTTCAATCCATGGTCAATCCAAACTAAAACCCTTCAAATCCTTCAAGCAAACATATTGATGTTACTGTAAGTCTACTGTAAGTCACACACGAGGGCTCAAACGTGGTGAGTTTGTTCTATATAGAATCCGGCATGCCCTGCACTGAAATCCATTGGAAGCAAATTGGTCGTAGGCTGGCCACAGGTTAATCCATTTGTGAAGATCACAAGAACTCATCCGTACCGGTCCCCCATCCAAACGCTTCCTGTCATCAACGCAGAAGATGGTGACAATGATGCCCAGAAGCGCGCAAACGGCGCAACAAATGAAAACGAAGCTAGTGCCCGCTGCCTGGGACGCGGAGCGAGAATCTGAATCGGATGGCTGAGGAAGGGAATACGGTAAATAATGCCACTAGACCTCTATGCATTTGGTGTCCTAGGCTGTCCAAGCCTTGAATCTGGACTGAAATCTGGCGTGTTGCTGGCACTTCGGGATCGAATTGGTTGGTGGCGCGCCAACATTGAGCGAACAAACGGCCAACGTTCCAGGAGTTCACCAATGCCGTTGTAACGGTTACAGTATCCTTGTGAACAAAAAAATCACGCCGACTGGCTTGCAAAACGCTCCTGTTAGGGGTCAAGCAAAGGTGCTTATCTGCTTATCCTGCAAAAGTGGTACATATTATGACATATTCAACAAATCTCCCACGATACAAAGCGATATTGCGAAAAAAAAATTTCCGAAGGGCTTGAACAACAAGTTAACTCTCAGTTCTTCACCAAACACCAAAGCAGTATACTAGTATATATCAATTCCCACATGTCACCTCAACTCTGTGGTCTAGTTACAGCTAGTGAGAGTCTAGTTTGCAAGGTAAGTCTCATAGTGCCACGTCACTGTTATCAATGGCTTGAACATCGAAGAACCCACAACAGCACCAGTCTTCCCCATGGCAGCGCAGAAGCCATTCAGAGATGAGCGCACATGTTGAGGAAATGACTCCGAGGGCAGGATGAAGGTAGTGCTGTTGGGGCCGAAGTTGCTGAAGAAATACCTCCATTGGGACTGCTGCCGCTGTGTTTCACGAGCTCAATTGATTCATATTCACATCATCCATCATGCATGCTACATGTTTTACGAATTCAATGATGATTGACCATCTAAGCTTCCAAGAAACTGACCTGAATGTAGGACTATATAAGACAAGATGCGTTAAGCCATAGACAAAGAGGAGCAATGCTGGAAGGTCCTCCATACCATCCAAGAACGCAGCCAAAATGGTGTACAACCTCAGGTACGTCACATTCGACTGCATTGCAGTGCTTCAAGTAGCCCCCCCCCCCCAACTGCATTATCTCTGTGCTGCTGAATGATACCCAAATAAATTTCAATCACTCCTGCAATGGAAGATCCACAAAACATCAATAGAGCTTCTATTTTATTTCACCAAGCAGCATCGCCATCATGCCAAAGCCCTGGATTTGAATGTTCTTCCGGCCCAAACGATCCATAAAACAAACAGACACATAGTAGCCCGGCAGCCCAAGAAGCGCCAGGATTGCAAGTTGCCAACACAAGTTGTTCTGAAGTTTGCTTCCAATCACCGGGGTTGATGAACCGGTGTCGACATGGAACACATCTTGGAGAATCGCAGGTGCAAACCTCGAAACATCACCACTGATGATCAAAAGCACGCCGAAGGCAAGTGCCATGAACAGCAATTCTGAACCGAACCGAGCACAGCACAACACACAAACCAACCCTGGTAGCAAATAGCATGTTCAGGATTGTTCAGGTACTTTATGAGGTGGACATCGAAGGCTCTTGTGCTACCCAGGGACAACGAGTTTCCGTAGAATGTGATGTCAAACAAAAACCACCCTCCTGCACAGCCGAGAATGCTCCGCCAGTAAGCACGATTGCTCAAAGCCTCCACAGACACAGTCAACACAGCCGGTCACAACCGGCCATCAAGCGAATCAAGGAACCACAAAGGAACACCTTTGCAGAAGACGCACCTGCAGCATGCTAGGCGCCTGAGATGTGTCTGGTCGGGCAGCTTGGCTATCAGCTCGTTGGAAAGGCATCAGCAAAATGCCTTTGTTGGAAGTGCAGCTCAGCCGACTCTGCAGGAATTATATAGTCATCAGGATTCATCAAGTCATCTAGTGGGTACTGCAACCAACACCCAATGAATGCTCATGAATCAATGTCAAACATTTTGGACTTCAATCCTACCCCGTCAAAACCCGAAAATCCTGGAACCCACCCTGAAGAAAACACGTAAGGAACTACTGGAAATATGGTTGCTTTTTGAGGCCAATTGGGCTCTGGTTGTTGGTCCACTCCCACATATTTGACTTCCTGCCTGGTAGAGCTCCAAGGCCAAGGATCAAACGCCAGGACAAACCCTTCACATTCATGACTGTCTTGGTCTTCTCATGCTCCATGCCATCACCTGGAGACCATTATTCAATTGATGTCCATTTGTCATTTTTTAGCGTATGCTGCTCCTCATCATCGCCCATTTCCATCGTTCCCTTCAAGAGTTCCTTTTTTGCTTTCATGTTTGCCAACTGTTACAGTGTTGACTTGGCATATTCAGAGATGCAACAAACCGCTTGGACAGTTGCGCACTTGAGATGTGGGTCCACAGTGAAGAAGCAGCACGCAAACTGCTTGTGTCACACTCGCTAATTACTTTCTTAGAAACAATGCAACCGAGGAGCCGAAGGTGTAAAGACAAATCATGCCCACTACTGGCACCAAAAGCTGCCCAACACCTTGCATCGAAAAGACCAAAGCCACCGAGCGGCCGCGGTTCCTTAGGTAAAACAACCGTCCATGTCTAGCGCCTAAGCGTAAGCGGATGAGTATGCGGCCTCATCTGAAAACCTACACCATCTTCAATTTGCAATGAGGCATGTCCTGCCTTTCCTCCAAGGTTCGAGCTGCTAGAACCTTCAGCTGCAACAGTGGCTGCCAAGGGATAGACTCCACCAACCCCGATGCCCAGGATGAAGCGTGCAATGCTCAAGAAAATAAAGACCTTGGACAACAATACAGGACAGCACACCTCAAGGACCTGGTTTGTGTTCTTAAGCAATGCTCCCCGAAGTTTGCGAAGACATTGCAAGTATCTATTGAAGACCCTACAGTGACAGCCTGCTTCTGCGTAAGGAGCGGAACCTCTTACAAACGATGCGAAATTTCTAGACACGCACCAAAGCATCTTGGGTATATACATATATACATAAAGAGAGAGAGAGAGAGGTGTCTTCTATTATATTCTGCTTTGGTGGACTATGATCATTCGATTGGCGCACACGGTTCTGAAATGTTCTAATCAGTAAACATAGATGTCCGAACAACAATACTTGTGTAGTTTGTCTGGGTGCTTCTGTGGCTTCCCTTTGCCGAGCATGAATTCCAGCCTCTCAGGCGTGGGCTGACGTGGGATCTCGAGGATTTAATGGCACTGCAAAGGCTGAAACCAATGCACCAGTGGTTGACATGACCATGGTCAAGTACAACCTCAGTAGCGAAAATAGGGAAACATGGTCCAAGGGGTCGCCTCATGTTTTTCCTGTTGTCAAGTACAAAATCAATAAAGAAATCACGAATGAGACTCGTCAATAAAAGGAAACTAACACATGTATATACATGTATATACTGTATAATTATACTCAATAAATCTAGTCCAAGGTCAAGCTCGGACCCCCTTAACGACACCTGCTCCGGTTTCCAATGTCTTTGGTGCAGGGTGCACTCCAAGCGTTTGAGGAACAAAGCGCATGCCCTTTAAAGGTTTTATGATGCTTGATCCAAAGAAACGCAGGCCCTCGACCGAGCCAATCACCAACATATCCTCGGCTAACACGTTTGCCATGTTTTGGTGAGGAAAACTGTAGGCAAGTGAAAAAAATACGCAAACTCCAACATCCGGAGCAAGTTTGCACCAATCCAACCATAAAGGTTATGCCTCGAATAACATAGAAACGTATCCCCATTACTCATAATGACAAGAATCCAAAAGTCAGCTGGCCAAAAATGGCGCCAGCCAAGCACGCGGTGCTGGTTGCAGCAATTGAAGCATTGCAGTGTGCCTTCAGCAAATACACAGAATTCATGAGTAAATGGTGGCATGTGTTGAAAAAGGGGCCATCTGAGCGGTCAATGCTGATCTCATCTAGGGGCATCAACATGAAACAAAGCAGCTGAAAGTCCAAGAATCAAGTTTGAAAGCCGACTTGAACATCATGAAACATGAATCATCATGACAATCATTATGACTGCTCGAATCCTTGTACTGGGTGACTGTACTATGCCTGTTTGTGGGCAGCAGGTCGGACCGCAGGTGGATGCAAGCGATACGACACGACAGCAAGAATTGGCAACACAACAAACACAAAAGCTTGCCGCCCAGGCTGAAGGAGCAACAGGAATATATAAATTGAACAACATCTAAGCACATGGCGCCGTTGCAAAATTCATTCTCCATAATCTCCTGACTGCATTTGACAAACACTGCAATGATAGCATCAAGCTTGTACGCGCCAAAGGCAAAAATAGTGGTACTGATCAGGTCATGAGCACTGAATAATTTTTGTTTGCTCTCAGATTGACATTGCACGACGCATGAGGTGTTTGCGTGGGCACAAGGCAAACGAATCACATGGAGCTAAGTGACATTGGTCAAGTTGACATTGACCAAGTTGTATGCTGTTGAGAGGTTGCTGATGGCGGCAATGATGGTTGCTCGCATCTGACAGGTGCAGCTGCATGCAGTGCGTGCAGCACAAAGAAACAAACAGGTCATAATGAATCAGGAACAAACGTGTCATTGGACTATTCGGAGGATTCCTTCAAGTAAAGCAATCGACGGAAACAAACCAAGAGTTCCGCACTTGCCCGTGTGATCAGAGTAGTGCATCAAGCCAAGAGTCCTGCTTGGGATCAGTGCTCCCTGCAGTCTCTTCTGGACTGCCTTCGCGGATTTCTGCTGCCATCGTGCCTACTATCAACCCTAACTCTAACTACAGTAAGTGCTTTGGTGGCTGTATTCGCAGTGCTTGAAGTTTGCAAAAGCCTTTGACGCTTGTGTGGCTGCAAACATGATCAGATCATGGTCAGACCACAATGTAGTCCAGCATGATGTGCACAGTGTACAAACTGAACACCTCAAGGTACTGGAAGCAAAAAGGGCCTCAAAACCAAAACAACCAATAACCAATATGCCAATATGCTGTTCGATCACGCATGTCGCCTGGCCCAAACTCCATAGCAAGTTGGCCCCAAATACACACTTTGTTGACGTCATTCCTTGCCCAAGTGCTGCTGCATTTTGCTGTCACAGCCCTTGCATGCCATTTTTTAATCTGCAATCTGCATATTAATTTGCAATAATTTACAAACATGTTGAGCCGGCAATCCTGACAGACTGACTCCGTTAGTCTGAGAAAAGGGTGAAGCAACAACAGCAACTCTACACAGCTCCACCGCAACAGAATCTGCAAGGTAAACTGCTTATGGCTGAAAAGGCACGACACCCTCACATACCATACTTCCCAACCTGTCAAACACCTCGACGCAACCGACTTACACATAGTGTAGGAAAGAATTTGGCCGACTGCTTTGAGGGTGTCCAGTCAGCCATTGTGTAAAAGGATGCATCATGGCAAAGGCTTTCTCAAGAATTCTCGAGTTGTGTTTTGTCATCCAACTGGTCCAACTGCCGGACAAAGGACAAGAGCAAAGGGAGCAGTTCAACATGCATGAAACATAGAATTCGGACCTCGTTGAATGCAGGACAATTGTTGCTGCAAAGCCAGCCTGTTGCTGTAACAGTCACCACAATAGTACCCACAAAATATTACATAGTTCACCCAAAATGAGAGCTTTCGCTAGGCTACATCCCACAGGAACCCAATACATTACCAGCCTTTGCGATCCGACACATTCTTTCTATCTGTGTTGACTTTGTGATTGTCCACCATTTGCCATTGTTTTGGAGGCGGCGGTCAGGAGGACTGGGCTCCCGGGGGCGGCTGGCTCTCCAAATTGAAAAGTACATATGTTTGGGATCCCTTTTCATTTTTCAGTTTCAATCGAGGGCTTTCAATTGGGTCGTTGCTGGTACTAATCTTTTGGTTTGTGATTCCTGGTGCAATCTATTGTGCTCTCAGTTGTGATTCCTGGTGCTTGTTTTTGCTATCGCCGCTGTTAGCGACCCAAGAGCAAATCGCGATTTTATGGTGCTGTCAGGTTGATGCTTCCTCGTTGATGTGGGGTGGGGTGGGGTGGGGTGGGGGGTGGGGTGGGGTGGGGCATGTTAACGTTCGCTTGCACTTGCGTCACGAAGTTGATGCTTCGTGGTTGATGTGGGGTGACGCAAAACGCGTCGATCAATATGTCCGCAGTTTTCGGTTTCGGTGGAACAACCGAGGACATTTGCTTGAGGCGTTGGCCCGAACGTGGCCGCAAGTGTAAAGAAAATACACCTGCAAAACGCGTGCGCGCCAAAAAAGAGTGCACTTTCTGCTGTTCCCCAATCTAAATTCCACCTTACAAGTGCTGACCCTTGTGAAACATGGGATGAAAGCACATATGATCCAAACTCTCCCAAAAATTAGAAAATGGCTGTCCACTTTGGCAATGTGCGAATCGCACAGGGTCACTATTAGCGGCGGTACCTTGTTTTTACCACCGGGTCGGAAACCGTGTAGTCGTGCTACCTTTTTACAATCGATATAATGCTGAAATTGTCCGACCCGGTGGCCATGGATGTTAATGTTATGTAGAGACCATGATGATTTTTTGATGAGTTGTTGATGTGATGACAGAGGTTCGGGGGGGTTGGGGGGGGCGCTGGTTTCGTTCGTGTGATCAGTAGAACACGATGGTGATGAGTTATTGATGTGACGACAAAAGATTCTACGGGAGGTTTGGGGGGCACGTTTGGGGGGGGGCTGGTTTCGTTCATGCACCAAAGAACTGTCTCAGGAATTGTGAAGAGGCAGGAAAAAAGAGCGCGAGTTTTTCGGTGCCGTTCCTATTAGCCTACGGTTTTTTCAACTTTTCCGAAAAAGCGAGTCACAAAACGAGACCCCAAATTAAGAAAAATACATGTCAATTCTACAACAAAACACATGGCTTTGTAGGGAACACAGTCAGGCTCCGTGCATTGATCACACCCACTGACATGAAACACGTGGGTCTTTACAGGGTTTTTGTGGTTTGGGTGACTTCCTCATGTTCAAAATTGCACAACACTCCCTGTTCAGCTTCCCGCCCGGAGGGTTGTTTTTGTGCTTCGGTTTGTGGTTTCTGGCGCGACATTTCGTGATTGCTGGTGCGAAATGTTGTGCTTCCTGCTGCTTGTTTCTGTGATTTCTGGTGCGAAATCTTCTAGTTGGCGGAGCTGTCTTTTTGCCGGGTCTGGGTGGGGGTGGAGGTAAAGCTGCTTGTATTGGTGTGTGGGTAGAGGGCCGGGCCTGGGTGAAATGATTTAACGGAAGGGCAACAAATTAAAAATAAGGAAAGCGAGACAGGCCCAGGACGCCAATTGGATGGGCTTAATGAAGGCCAATTCCAGGAAGGTTCGCTGGTGCAAATTTTTGGCGGTTGGACATAGAGACATGGGTCATTATTTTACTATAGTAGCTAGTAACAAGAAGCTAGTAGGGGCTCCTGGCATCGCTACTAGGAGCAAGGACGCTACTAGGGGCTCCTGGCCGTACTACTAGGAGCAAGTAGCTACTAGTAACAAGAAGCTACTAGGGCGGCGGCGGCGGGGGCCGACTCCAAGCACGAATCTGCCTGAGAACAAAAAGGATGTGCTTTGCTCGGTGATTGGGGGAAGGCCAACCAAGCAAAACAAAACAAACGACCGTTCGCAATAGTCCCTGCCAACTCGACGTGATGCCTTGCTTCTGAAAAATGTTGCAACCCTTGTCTTGCTCCAGTTTATTTCCAGTTTTGCCACTTTGGACAAGATCGATGATCAGCAATTATATAAATGGTGAAATCAAGGTGTGGCGAAGTTACATTCACTCCCGAAACTCTTGATGCATGATATCTATACAGCGAAACTTGGCACCGAGAGATCATGAGAGAAAAAGAAACGGCCAGCAATTTATTTTCACCTTCGGTGAGAGCAACTGGTTTGCCAATTGTGTTCTCAGTATCAATCTTCACCTGCATCCTCTCCATCTTCATGTTGACCACGCTTCACTGGGATCTCAGTTGGGACAATGGTGAGGGTGTCTGCACACCATTCAAAGTCATCCCAGGCCATCCAAAAAACGCCATCGGTTTTCTTCCCGCTTTTCAACTCCACAGCAAGTTTGGGATTCTTTTTCCACTCCTCACCCTCATCTTTCCAAGGGCCTTTCCATTCCTCAGATTTGCACGAGTCAAACCATTGACTTGATAGATTCCAGCAAAGAATGAGACAAAAGCGGGAAAATTAGAAAGATTGCACAAAAACAAACAAAAACATTATGATATATATAAATACAAGCAAAGCTAAGGGGTCGCAGCGGCCCCAAGGGTTACGCAAGCAAACCATCCTCGTGGGATCTTCCCAAACCTCCCCGGGAATCTCCACAGCTTGCAGCACCGTGTATGCGTGGCGTGGCATCAAGCCATCCGGACGAGTGCCATACAAAGGACGGCCCTGAGGATTCGCACCTGGAAGGAAGCACGGCCCTACATGCAATATTGGGATATATTGGGCCCATCCCATGAGTAACAATGGATGACGATGGTTAGTAAAGGCATTCCAAAATATTTCATACGCGCAGTAGTTTACCGACTGTTCAGGCAATAGGACAGACCCAAATGATATACATCATGCCCAATGGATGTGAACCAACGTCTGTGCTCAATGATTTTCATTGCAGCTATATACCGGTTTCAACGCGGTAGGTCAATTCTACCTGGTGCATCAGAAATTCGAGAATATATATCATTTGAACAACAGTTGGTATTAAAACACAACATTGGGGTTGACACGCCGACATGTCCTTGAACAGCTGTTCAAAGGCCCTTTGTGAGGAAGTCTGTCGGACAAAAAAATATGACACGGAACAACCTGTTCTGCATCTTTGCCACCTCTGAATTCGAAGTTCACCACGATCAAACTGTTGCTTTTGTCTGCTTCCATCAGCTTAATCCACATGTCGCTTTCCTTGGGCCAACGCCAAGGCAAACAAACACAAACCAAACAACACAAAAACTCACTGACCACGCAAGGAGATAAACAACTAAGGTTCCAGTAGTTTGATGTCTTCCTTTTTGAAGCTGTCCCCGACGCTGTGGACAATCGAGCCCCATTGGATGTTCGTGCTGCGTTCCGCCACCTTCTCACCAGCCGTGTAGTAGTTGATCCAACCTTTTCGCACGACGTCGAAGACTCTGGACGGAGCGCGGGAACAATGAGACAGGGAACGCATGGGAACACTAAGTTTTTTCGTCTTCTATAGTCCGTCAAAACTTGACGACGGAAACCATTGTTTCATTGTCATCTGCTGCTCGCGCCTTTCAGGTTTCAAATCATGGAGCTGTCTCTTTCAACAAACCGCACGCCAGAAAAAAAAAAAACACACATGCAAAATACACGTGTCACACACACGCACACGCACTCGGAACAATGCGTACGGAAACTGATCACCCCAAAGCCCTGGAGAAGTGTACTGTAAGTGAAGTGGCCCTGAATAAAACATATACGGGGGTCTGAGCATCCTGAAGTGTCGAAGTCCCAAGAGCCTCGAGGTCAACTCACGAGATTCACAGCTTGCGTTTTTGCTGGAAAAATTGTTCTGCTGACAAGCAGGGACCAGCAAGAAATGAATGGTATCATCAACGCAGGTATGTTTAGCTGGCCATGGTGGATATCCCATTTCACTGGTAGCTTCATGGGGCACAGTCTCAATGAAATGCGGTTCCCCTGCTCTACCTAAACATGACCAACGGTCCCTCTGACTCCAAGGGATACACGCACAAACACACACATCTACACACTTTGATAGATGCTCGCAAGAGCTGGATCAGTTGACAAAGCCCCCCTTTAGTGCAAATAGACCTTGCTCAAACATGCAGAACGGAAAGGCGATGGAGTCCGGAAATTTGGAGATGTTTCAACATTGTTTTCCCCCAGTGCAACTAGACCACGACTCAAAAATGCAGAACGGAAAGGCGATGGAGTTCGGAAATTTGGAAATGTTTCAACATTGTTTTCATCTTGCATTAGCACTTTAGAGCTTGATTAAAAAATAAATTGGTTGACCGGAGGCCCCCCACCTGGCTCCGGCCCCCTGCTGTGTTGTGGGGCGGAGGGGCTTCCTGTGGTGGACTGGGTTGGGACAGGTTGCGGGCGATGGTAACCAGGCCATAGTGGGCTGTGGTGAAGGGGGGGGAGGCAGCAGATTGGGTTGGAGCGGTGGTGCCCAGGTTGACAAAAGACGTACTTCCGGTGAAATCATCGAAGATGTAAGTTGGGAGCCAAACATAGAGGAGGACACCGGTAAAAACACGATGCCATAGTGTGGTTGGTGTGGTAGAGCATGGTATTGGGCGGGCAGAGCCGGACCGTAGGATGCCGCAGGGACCGTCATCGATGGAGGCGGCGAGGTCCACTGGTAGTTCATGGCGTCCCACTGGTAGTCACACTGAAGAGAAGTGCTGATTACACGGACAACCTACCCATGAAACTGGCCTGTGAATACTTACCAGTATGAGATGGACATGTGAATACTTAGCAGCATGTGAAGATCCAAACTGGAGTCTATCTCAGTATATCTCAATAAGCCCTGCGGCGTTTAATCAGCAGTTCCGTAAGCCTGTGGGGTTGCAGTGAAGGTCACGGGAAGGAAAGGCGCAATCAGAAGGGATCCCCCAACAAATTGGGTCTACGCACATGCTGAGTCCCTCGGTGGGGCTCACACCACAGCCCGCAGTGGGACTCTGTGGCGACACACACTTTGATAGATGCTCGCAAGAGCTGGATCAGTTGACGAAGCCCCCCTTTAGTGCAAATAGACCTTGACTCAAAAATGCAAAACGGAAAGGCGATGGAGTCCGGAAATTTGGAGATGTTTACATTGTTTTCCCTTTAGTGCAACTGGACCATGACTCAAAAATGCAGAGCGGAAAGGCGATGGAGGCCGGAAATTTGGAGATGTTTCAACATTGTTTTCATCTTGCATAAGCACTTTAGAGCTTGATCAAAAATTAAATTGGAAAAACGCAGGTACGTTTTCACCCAGGTGGGGGGTGTCTTCATTGGCCGGAGACCCCCCACCTGGCTCCGGCCCCCTGCTTGTACTCGATGCTCCACTCGAAGTGAATTCATCTAATTACACATGGAATGCAGAAACCTTAGAGACAGGTGTTGACACACAAACACACACACACGGACATATATAATCATATATATATAATGTATACCTGAGAAGCAAGGGGACGAAAGCCAGCCTTGTTAAACATGGTTCTGGGGGTCAATTGGAGAGCGCACCGCGAGTGCTGTCGGGAATGGGGAAATAAATGGCAGAGGTGGAAAGTCGCAGTAAAGGCCGATACGACAGGCTTTCATTCACAGGTCGGGGGTTGGGGTGCCCCTTTTCCTTCCCTCAAGGGGCGTTTTCAAGACAAAAATGGCACCCTTAAATCCTTATGTAACTGAGGGGCGCTTGCCTGCACTTGTTTGGTCTTGTCTTGTAGATAGACTCATAAAGTCGGCGTGCTGCTAAGAGTGGACCGAGGAAAGTGCACGGCCAAGATCATGTGATTGTTTAACTTCGGCCGTTGTTATGGGGGACGTCGACATTGCAGTGATGCTAAAATAGAACGCAGAATACATAGGTTTGTGGGGGGGGTGCCCTTTTTTCAATTTTTCCCCGGTTCAAGGGCGTTTTTAAGATGAAAAAGGGTACCACTGAGGGGCGCTTGCCCGCTGTTTGTTATTCGTGTCCTGTAGATGGACTCAAAGACTTGGCGGGCAAGATCAAGTGATTGGCTACTAACATCGGAGGAACGCAGGCCATCCCAGGCCCACCTGACTCAGCTCCTTCACCTTCAATCTTCTTGAACATGATACGATAGCAGTTTCGATCCAACTCCTCGAAGACCGCCTTACGTGCCAATGTCCCGATTTTGGTGCTCTTCGGGTCACATTGGGCACGAACCGTCAAGCCGCCCCGGCCAGTGACCTGCCAAAGAGATTTGCCACCTTGGATTGGCAACATGCTGCAAAGGAGTGAGGATAAATATTGACAACCTGACAACGAACAAACATTGATCTTCTAGATTCAACACGACTCCAAAATACCATACTATATAGCAGTATAGCAGCACTTGAGCATTCTAACACTAGAAAACAAGCCAACACAAAAACAAAGAAACGATCAAAGATTAAACTTTTGTTGACTCTGCATACCAAATCCCCCCATTAATAGGGTTGGCGACTCCTGAAATCTGCTGATCTGCTTCAGCCTGGATCTTCGAGCAGGCACAAACAAGTGCTCAACCTGCTTTTTGTAGCACGTTTTGATGAATCAGGCAGTTTCAGGGCAAACGAATAGATTTAGCTATAACGAGCAGTGTAAGCTAAAAACCGGCATTCATTCAAGCCGCACTTCCAGTGCACAGAATCGCACTCCGGAAATATATATATATATTATATATATATATACATACCCTTGCTATCCCTTGCTTCAGTCAGCTTCGGTGGGCGCTCGCACAGTTCCTCTCAATACACGCGTTAAGTAAATCGAGCACTTATACTCTTGCTCATTTGAAGGCCCAGGAGATTTGTCTTGGGGTCCTGTCCCCGTAAACAGATCAGTCTTGACGAGTGGCATCTAGCAGCTAGCATTGTTAATGAGTTAGTAACATGATTTGCCACAAAGGGGAATGTCGCTCTGGTGTCACCTTCATCAACTCAGCCAGGCCACCAGAGCTTTTGGTCAATGCGCGGACATTCTCCAGGTATGCTCCAAAGCGCTGCACCATGGTGCAACCTGTCAAGGCCGCAAAGGCCATGGGGGTCGTGCCGTAGTGCAGCTCTTGGTAGGAGCCGAAAAGCTTGGCGAAGGCCTTTTCCAAAAGCGGCACATACATCTCGCCATCTGAGAGATCTGCGAACATGGTGTGCTGGAAGGGTGCCTTGCCCTTGCGTGGAACACAGGGAAGATAGTCATCAACTTGGATAGTCTTCCAAGTCTTGGTGCTCTTCCAATCAAAGAGTTGTAGTTCGTATTTGCCATCAGCAGCTGCTTCTTTGGTGATGAAAATCTTCTCTTTCAGGTAGTTGGGATATTCGGCCACTGCAGCGATTGCAGCAATCAGCCAGGTATCCCCAAGCTGACCTTGACATGCATCAGTGGGTTCTGCCTTGTTGAAAAGCACTGGACTAGAGGACAAGGCTAAAGCCCTGACCCACTCACATTCTTCATCCGCGAAGCGTTGCCCAAGACTTTCGCTGGAGTGTGGGAAGTCAGGATCCTTCCATCCCTCGGGAACTTGTGCATTCAAAGTGGCATCGGGGTCAAAAGCGAACACGTCCATCATGAGGCCATCCTTTGACCAAGTCGCCAAATCTGGAGAATATCCTTTAGTCTTGCCACTGATTTCTGTGCCTGCATCATCGTCCTTGTCGTACGACAACTTCCAATACAAAAACTTCTCCACGTACATCATCCACATCTTGAAAACCTCACTCTTAGGTCGGAGCATCGCTATTAGGTTGGAGGTAATTGCTTCTAGGTTGGGGGGCAGAGCGGTCTTTAAAAAGAGATAAGAACATGTAAACAAATAACCATAATGCCGGTAGACCTCGTTGTAGTACAACGGTCGACCTCCAAACAGCTCCTTCGAATCCTTGAGGAAGGTGCCGTACTCCTTTACGAACATGGCCTTGGGGGCCTTCGCGATCCTGGTGACTAGGGAGGGCAAAAACAAACGTCGAAACCACACAATTCAAAACAAGGGCCTTTCTATGAGAATCATATCGTGAAACCCTCATATATAAATCTCATAAGCTCTCCAAATCTGTTCGAGAATCTGTTCTTCAACTGACAACGCCGGAGGCAAACTGCAAGTCATCTCTGGCTCGGGGAGAAATGCACAGCGTAGACTTCGCTCCTTCTTCTTCCAAACCTGCCAACCTGCTTCCAAATGAGGCGCCCCACTGGTCTTCAACCGGGCGCAAGACTTGCCGGCAGGACGCTTGTGGATCTGCCATTGTTCACGTGCCTTCCAGTAGAACAGAAAATACCTGCAACTCAGTCTTGCTGGATCTCTACTCGAAATTAAGACATGGTGAGATATCTTCTCATGAATTTCCTTTGGTCCTTGGGAGGCGTCTAAGATGAGAAACAAATCTTCTGCGTTTAAGGCACTTGTTGGCAGCGCAAAAGAAGACCGGACGATGACTGCAGAATTTGCCCTGCTGAACATAGACCCCGTTGATGTCTGCGCGCGAACACCCAGAGATCACGTAGGAAAAATCACCCACGACGCCCAAGCCAAGTCCAACGCTCTTGGGATCCTGAGGTGTGCGAGAAGAAACACAAGCACCGAATACTCCAAGCACCCAATATGAAAGGAGAAAAGTCTGAAAGAAGACTGTGTCTATTTTTGCTTGCAAGATCTTGCAAGGCTCTTCAGCAAAAATCCATTTCAGGAACTCCTGGATCTGCAACTTGCCATCTCCACTAGAATCTGCTTCCGCCAACAATTCGTCGATGCGTTCACTGTCCCAATCATCTGGATTCAATGACTGCAACACAGTGCCTACAGAAAGGGGTGAACAAGTTGCTCTCGTGATGGTTCCTTCAGCTTTGTCAATCTTTGTACCCTTGTCACCCCAAAAAAAAAAACAATAAGAGCACATCTTCCAAATTTATAATGCAACAACCTGGTGTCCTTCAACCAAAACATACCAAAACAATATCTCCAACATAAAGACCCAACCCAAACTCCGTCTGCCTAGCTCCTCGCGCGAGATGCAGCCGCTGCCATCCTGGTCGAAGCGCTTGAAGGCGTTGAGAACCACGTGATCCACCATGGCAAGCAAATTTCGGCGGAGGAGGCTAAAGGCTCCAATGATCAAATGTTGCAGGTTAGAAAGTGGGTGGAAAACCACATGCAAACACGCTGTTCCACCCACAGTGTGGTTGCTGATGAGTGTTCCTGTGTTTTCAGTGTTTTCTCCAAAATTTTATCAGAGCCACCGGACTCCCAGAATCCAAAGTCCGTTTGCAAGTTGCACAAATTCCTGGTGATGTTCGGGACTCAGGTGGAAACTGAAAAGGTGTCTCCAAGCAACGAGGGCCAAACACAACACGCACAATTTCAAACTGAAGACTGGTTATATATATATATACAAACAGAGAGAAACAGTTAAATAAATTACATGTATATAATGTGTATATATACTGTATATATATCTGTTCGAAAAAGTTCAGCAAGCCACAAGGAATATCCTGTTGTCCGAGGCTTTTTTTTTGTGCGACCCTGGGCTTCAAAGCAAACCTCCTGGCATTCTTTGGCACCATGTGGTGCTGCCGATGGTTTGGCTCAGTTCCCTCCTTCGCGTATCCTGAGGCAAAACCGGGTGCCCAAGGTGCCAAGTCCGGCTCCCTCAGGCACATAGCATGGTAAGGGGGCGTTAGGTCGTCGCTGCAAGCTGTTCCCTATTTGATAGCAACACGTGTATTTGCGTGCAATATGCACACAAGATCACAAGATAAGCCCCCTCTTGGCGGAGCATTCGAAGGCATTGCTCACCATAGTGACAGTAAGTTTTGAACAGTTGCAGGTTTGCATTACCCCATATTACCCACACCAAAGTGAACCATGTTCAGTTGCATTTTAAAGTTAAGCATTGCAAAAAGAATCCATCTTGAGAGGTAACTTGGAAGAAGGCAGGGCACATGTATTCGCAAACTATATCCTGACAAACGCGGACTGAGACGTGCACAGACACAACGCGCTGACACTTGTTCTGGCATGTGTTGTGACACATCATCCATCATAAAACGCTGGGAAATGTTCTGGATCGCGTTGCGGCGTCCAATTGGCATGTGCTTTGAGCTGGTCCTGCCATGAAGTCTGACATGTGCTGTGACATACAGTGGGGTTTCGGTTCGAAGTTCCGACTTCTGCCAGCAAGCCTGCCATTTGTTCCAACAGCTCTGACATAGTTTCTGGCATATGTTTTGGCATTCTATATGTACATTACGGACGTATATGGCATTCTGCCGCATATGTTCCGACATCCTTTCTGGGAACCTATCTGGCAAATGTTCCGGCTGAAGCTCTCTATGGTGTGCAGGTCCGCGTGCCAAGATTGAGCTGCCGCTCTCTATGGTGTGCTGGCACTCAGGCGCTGTGACATCACAACATCACAGGAGGAGGGAGTGCGAGGAAGGAAGGCGGAGCAACACCCTAGTAAAATCTAAAGACCCTGACCTGGCAGGTGGGGAACAAAGCTGATGCAATCGAAATACCGTATCTGCATCGAACCATGATGAACCATGTATTTCTGCTACCCCTTGTGACCTGTGTGAATAATCTGGGGAGCGTTACCATCGTATACATGTTATAGGGCGCGAGTAGGCAAATTGTAAATCATACGTCCATCAGTGCATTGGTGTGAAACCACAGACGGAGCGAAGCCCATGATTGCCACACTGCATGTTTGGCAAAGAAAGGTGCATTCTGCTGGTTCATTTGCAATTTGAAAGCTCCGGAATTCGGTCCTTTTGCGGCCTGCGAGGGTAAAGACCTCAACCAGCAACACTGGAGAATTTGGAAGCTGCCGTGGCCCAGTCTGTTGACATGGAGGTCCTTTCAAATGTCCTGGTCCCAACAGCAGTGCCAATTACTGTAAAACCTCCTTAGTGGAGCTAGTGTTGAGACAGCCTTCTCATGGTAACCTGCTTAATATTGCCAACCTAGAGCAGTCAATTAAAACTGATAGTCTGAGTTCTCTGCCTGGACGCTCAGTGCAACCACAACAGCTGCTGCCCCAACAATCCAATCAAATGGCAAACCTCTGAGTACCTGCACGAAGCACTCACGCATTGAAACCAATCTTTTCGCAACTCTGTCCTAGGTTGAGCCTGCACCTAATCTGACTTGCAATGGGTCTATGAACTTCGGTGGTTTCCTTTTGGCAGGGCATCCCTTATCAATAAACGCACCTTTTCCGCATGTTTCCAAGCTAGGCACGACATCATCGCAGCCATCACGCCACTTGTGCATGATTATTCAGGAACTATCACTGCTTCACCTCCTCCCCTTCAAGCGGTCTGTGAAACCAAGGCACAACTGAGCTATGAGGGCCGCTAGCAGCAAATCCCGCCGCGCTCTCGCCGCGTCTCTGCAGCACCGTAGCTAAAAGCCCCGGGTGTGTGGGAATCAAACAGGCGGTCGGCAGTCTGGTCCATGATGCTGTCCTTCGGATTTCACGGTCAACCAATCACAATCAAAGGCAGAAAAGTTGGTCCGGACATTTCAGGGGTGCCTGTCAACTAAGAAATTGATTTCCACTTGCCGTCTAAGTCGCTGACATGGGCACCTTGGCTAAAGGGTCATACTTGCTATATTTGGCGAAAGGGTCAAAGGATGAAGCTGCTCGTCCATGATCCGCAGCATAGTCATTGTAAAGATGCCACGAGAAAGCCGCGGCTAGGAAGTACACCAAAGGCACACTGATGATGAGAAGAAGACCGAAAATATCGAAGCTGAGAACCCCAGTTATGGCCGGAATCAACTCTGAGATGATGGCCATGACTCCCAGAACGACCGAGATCAGGCCCCACAAACAAACCCAGGTGATATTCAAATCCTGATACCAACCATACAAGCCGAGCAAGACTGAAACCGCCATTAAGACAGACTGAAGCAAATCAGTCTTGATGATTAGCTGGGCAACCACTTGCGCAGCTTGCAGCAGGATGATAAAGGCATACCAATGTCTTACACTACGTGCGTACTCTGTAGCAGGACCAACTTGCACTGGAATACAGAAAAGCCAGTGCTCATTAATCTGTCCGCTCATAACTCCCTCCGAGGCTTTCATCGTGGCCCATTCTACAGCATCCGTCATTCTGAGCAGCCAGCGCCCAACGTTTCAGTCAAATAGCGGCTCAGGGATGACGCCGCCCTGCTTCAGTGGACCGTCGAGCAAATTTGAGCGGTAAACAGCCAAAACACTTGTTCTGTGCAAGTCACATTGGGCCAGCTTTGCTGTGGGGTTGTTGAGGGCCACATCAGTAATGTCCATTGATTAGTAAACAACACCCTTATTCTACTCCGAAATAAACATTACGTAATCAATAAATGGTTCTAATTAGCGAGTAATGCGGGGTGGGTGTTCTTGGAATGGAGATGAAAGGGGGTTTGTACTGTGGGGATTTTTCTGGAATCAAAATGAAGGAGGGTTACTGCAGCATTGTGGAGTGAAATGTTTCTGGAAATGGAGATGACAGGGGATTAATTAGTATTCGGGAATTTGTTGGTGGGAATTAGGGTTGTGAATGTAGATTAGTGTTTACGAGGCTTCTTGGAGCCAAGTGGGAACCATTGGGCCCAAAAGAAAGGATTGAGAAAGTGTATTTCAGTCCAGCCATGGGGATTGTTTTTCAGTCCAACCAGAAGTAGCCAAAGAGTACTTAAAGAAATGACAGTCACAATCACTAAATCAAGCTAAGGGTGTTTTAGCAAAGGAAAAACCTTTAGCTTTACTTAGGGTCACGTTTTTTTGTGACTTTGTGTTTGCAGTATGATGGCTTCATGGGTGCCCCTTTCCAGATCTATGTTTGGTAATTGTTGATTGTTTTTGAGTCAGGGATTTAGAACAAAATGACCAACAGGTTTTGGATTTCGCGGATTTCAAGTTGTGAAGCAGGAAAGAACTGAATGAACCTTAAGGAGCACATTAAAGTTACACATATATAAAAGGCAAACACTATATAACTGAAATACAGCTAAGCTAAGGATGTCAGCGAAAATGTTTAGCATACGAGTTATTAGTGTGTGGTGCCAGTAAGCACGGAATCAGCAAAACACGGAATGAAGCAAATTTATGCACCTTCCACCGGAAACCATTGACACATGAATAGGAATGCAATTAAATCTTAATGAGACAGCAATGAATAACTGAACAAATGCGCATAAAAAAAGCACTAAGAAAAGAAGAACACATTCAACTGAGACAGCACTGAATATTTACAAAATGAGTCATTGAATACACATAGCCACATAGCTTTACAAAAACATGTGTTCTTCTTTATGTTTTCCCAAACAGGCTAATTATTTAGGGTTAGATTGCTAATTACCCGAGGGAGTTATTTATTAGTTTATCTTTATTTAGGGGTAGACTGCTATTCCTAGGCCAACATTGTCTCAATGTTTCCTATGCTGAAAGGCTCTTGGATCAGTTGTTTCAGTTGAGGCTCTAATTTCTTGAATCTTCAATGTCTCTTGAACGACACCGGGTCTTGTCTTGGTCAACACACTCAAGTCTGCATGGGCACCAAGTCGCCCAAGAAATAGATGATGAGGAGTGAGCAGCACTGCCTGGCAAGTCGCATGGCCAACCTGTAACCAGGACAATTTCAACCCTTCAGCCCTGCAGGACTCTTCATGTCCATGGTTAACTCAATATTTGTATATATATATACATATACACACACAACCGCATGTTTCAATGGGTTCTCTTGGTCTGCTTGGCGTCCTTTCCACCTAGGTGGGCTGGCTAGGAGCTCCCAATGTGCCGTGAAACTGCAGCGCACTTCACATCCATTTCTTTTTTGCTCGGTAAGGCCCAATCACCGCATAGAACTGATGACCATAATTTGCCGGCACCTTCTGTGAGCAAAACAAACACAGTTGCTTTGCAGTTTGCTCAGCTATAACTGTCACTGGGTCAAGCCCGCTAGCCAAACCCCCCAACACCAGCGGGAAAATAAGCATGCACACTATACAGTAAGAAAAACCCAAACAGGGACAGCGCTGCGCCACTGATCGTACCACGGTCGACAGGCCTTAGCCGACATGTTCCAAGCCGGCGGCTTGCCAGTGATCTCTATGCGATGATGTTGGCAATCATGGCAGTGTGCTGTGCATTGGCATTCAAAGCGAACATGACTCACTGGTCCCCAGCGCTTCGAGACGAGTCCACCAAGCCAGCTCTGGAACGCAGCTGCCTCACAGCATGTTGCAATGACCCTGATCATGGTCTTCGTTTATGCTGCTTGCGACGAAATGGCTAAAGTCCTTGACGCACAGACTTCAAACGGCTGGCAACAAAGTGTTTGTCTCCCTCGATTCAGGCAGGCACCGTCAGTGCCGCGGCCGTCTTGTAGCTCCAGCCAACAAACAACCCAGCCTGGCCCAGGCTAGTGGTTTGGCAATCTGTTTGCAGTTGGAGGAAGGACGTCAGGGTGCTCCAACACCCGTGAAGCCGCACTTCCCACCTGCATCTACTTCGCTGAGCCAACACTTCAGCTCTTGAATTTTCCCTGCCGACCCATGGTCCAAATGACCAACCGCCCCGAAACATGCTTTAGATGAACTTTACGGTCTTGGCTTTTCTGAGGAACAACAATTCAATTCAATTGGTGTTAAACTCTTGAAGTACTGTCCAAGACTTTGAGATAAACTCTACAACACCTCAAGTTAGGCCATGTTGGACCCCTCCGATTGATTCATACACGCCCGCCCGGTGAGATCCTTTTGACAATTGCTTTGACACCACCTGCCCGCACCTGTTCCAGAAATATTATGTGCAGTAGAAATTGCTTAAGCCGTATGTGCCTGTTGGAAACAAAAATGGCATGGCTGGGATGATAAACCAATGATAGCTCCACGGCGCACATTGCTTGGCAATAGATTCAAAAAACTGGAATATTCAAACACCTTGCTCCAGCATGACGTTCTGTAGTTTGTGGCCGCCTCCATTTGACCATTGGCTGGACGTTGCTTCCAAAAAGCATCTTCCGGGCGGGAGCTCAGGCTGCCAACCTAGTCACACAGAAAAGCATGACCAGTTTTGTGGCTGAGACCACGTTCATGGCCACACTCCCCAAATGATCTCCAACCAACACATCGCAACTGTCTGCAACCACATCCAATATATGACTTCCCGGGCAATTGGTAACTGTCGACTACTCCCTCATATTTACAAGCTTCATCTGCATCCAGTACCCAGAAGCGTGCGGGAAACAAGGTCAAGCTGTAGCAAGCCCGAATCATACCTGTAGTCTACATACCATGCGCATCCAACGTCCCATCAGGTCCCCACCACAAAGAGCATGGCCGTGGCTGTGGCCAGGCCACCGAACTCTAAGTGGACCTGGCACGAATGGAGATGGCCAAATAAAGAAACGAAACAGTGTGGCGCTTCAGCGTTCCAAAGAAATCTTTGCATTTTTAGACCCCGTATTAGTGGATATGGGCCCCTACCTTCCAAAAGCCACCCCATCTGGAAGCACCACAATATGAGCATTCTGGTGAGAAGTCATGGGCGTTGGCCACCAAAGGCCAAAGAATGCACCGCAGGGTGTGATACTTTTTGAAGGACCCCCGCTCTAGTTACAATTTGTTGCCCCTGAGTTGCCACCTATTGAAACACAATACCCTCGCAATTGATCCCAACATGGAATCCAACCCCGTGCAGACCCATGAACGTGCTCAGGAATTTCAATCACTTGGCGACACCCTATGCAATACGATATATAAACTAAATAAATATATATATATATAGTTATATATATATAAGGCACGTCAAAACGTTCAAATGATGGGGACCAAAAGCGATCAGCATAACAAACAACATTGTTTTCTTCATGGTCAGGGACTGCCAAATTTATTGATGGCTTTCCAAAGCTTTGACTTGTCTTTTTTGCTTGCTCCCTATGTGTTGAGGTGTCGAGCCTCAAAAATCCTCAACCGAGGCATATATCCTGAATGAGTACAATAATCTGACATGGTCAGTTTTCTTGCAGTCGAATGTGCTGCCAGCCTTCTGAGTATAGAAGGGGTAGGGGCGAGCCTGACAGACAGTGCGGACAAGGGCACCATGGAGAATTCACAGCACAAATGAACAGTCAAAATCGCGTTTGGCTAGACATGGCGGAAACGTGCGGAAACCTTGGAATAGAGCTGCTGGGCAGCTCAATTGACTACTCAATGCAAAACTCCTCCGGGCCTTCATGATCTTTTCACACATCAGCGAGCCAATGCACGAGGACACTACCTGAAGGCATTGCACGAATTGAAGGCATCTCCAAGAATACCAAAGCACGTAGGGTTCTCATCAAGCATTGTTAGGCGAGAAATGGATCGGCAGCGACAAGGAAACTCGTCCAAACGTGAACAATGAAATCGTTCCCAACAGGAGTGCCACGCGGTCAAAGAACGAAGCGTCCGAACAAAACGCACATTCAATATCATTGGATCAGGCTTGACTAAACGAGAGGAACCCAAATGTGTGCGATACTTCGAACGAGTCTGAAAACGGACCGCAAAAGACTCTGCATGGTAGGGACCAGGTCTGAAGATCCGTCTTCCAACGGATTTCCAGGCCAGTGCATCGAACCCAAACAGCGTTACTTGATGTTACTTTATGGCAACCGAGGGAAGTTGTATCTCTGAAAAAAGTCTGAATGTCCAAATTATCCTTTCGCATATTCTGGGGCATGCCCCGCAGCCAAACACAACTTGCACCGGAATAGCTACAAGCAATGGCCACGAGCCAAACTAAACAAATAATGTTTCAGAATTTCAGAAACAAACATCAAAAACAGAACGGAGTATGACAAAACCGATTGAGAATCACATATCGATTCCATGACTCATCGTGGACTTTGGGCACTACCACACAAACACGCCGAGTCATCCGAGATGCAGTTCAGCACTGAACATCAACGGTTGAAAAATTGTAGATCAAATGAGTGTGGCTGCAAGAGTGTGCTCGATTTGCATTCATGCGCAGTCATCATGCTGTCATGGAGAGGCAGGATCGCATCTCACCAAGGACCTGACTGAGCCAACGCAGCAAGCAATCGCCAGAGTGCTGGTTGCATCTTCAGTGGATCTGCTGCTCCTTGTGTGTCAGGTCGGCAGGTGAGCAGTGAGATACTGTGAGTCGCCGTCCTAGCATATCAAATCAAAAGTATTTTTTTGGTTTAATTGACCTAACGCAAACTTAAGTGATGCCATGACTAGGATAATCATTCACAAGGGTCAAGGGTCAAGTACATACAGTTATGTTAACCACTTAGCATGGTTTTGCCAAATATTAGTAAAAGCCCAAAAACAACTACAAAAAGCACAAGCAAACAAATAACAAATGAAAAAGCAAAAAGAAAAACAAGCAAATCCAAAAAGCAAAAAACAGCAAATTGCGACAAAAAAGCGAACAAAAAAGAAAAACACACATGAAAAAAAACAAAAACAAAAAAGAGCGGAACAAAACATGAAAAACACACAAAAATAAACGGAAAATTGCTCTCGTTTATTTGATTTTTTTGCTTTTGTGTTTTCATGTGCGGTTGTTTTGCTTTTTGGATTTCTTTTTTCATTTGTATTTTTTACTTTTCGGATTTGTTGTGTTTTTGTTTTTTTGGATTTGCTTTCTTTTTGTTTTTGCTTTTTCATTTGCTGTTTGATTTGTTTTTTTGTTGTTTGCTTTAATTATTTCCAAGATTCTCAGAGTTAGCCTGGGTCCGGCGAACACAAACATACAGTATATAATCATGATAATGTATATAACATAATGATACTAACAATGTAATGTGTACATATATAATATATTAACATTATACGTATAATATAATATTAAATAAAAATGATTCAACATCAACATCTGATTCAATTGTGCTCACTCAATGGTTTAAATGTATAGGCACCGGATAGCCGCTCCTCAACAAGCAAAATACAACCGCAGTCAGCGACCTTAGTCTGAACATGTCTGCCTCAATATGCTGGATAGCTTGGATTCTTGCGCATATGTAGAACTTCAAAGGGCACATCTTCCCCGAGCTCAGTACAGCAGCGCCAATGCTAGCCATTCCAAACGGCTGTACGCCTGGGCTGCAGGGCAAAATGGGAACATTCCTTGTTTCACCATATTGCTAGTCGTTCCTTTCTAATGTTTCTCGGGCCTCCCTGCACGCTGAAACCTTGAGAGCATTTAACCATCAAATAGCACAAAAGAGTTCCAAAACGACTGCGTGACCAAGGACGCTTGGATCAAATCCAGTCATCGAGCGACCATGTTGATACTCGCTCTGAGGACAGGACACCCAGCGACTCAACAAGGCACTCATAGGCATGTAGAAGTATCTGAAGCAAAGTCGGAAAAGCATCACCAATCTGCAAACCACCGACAGTGGCAGAAAAGGTCCTGTGGCACCTATGGTGGTACGGTATGGTATGGCAGCCCTTTTCTAGAGAACTTCAGGCCACTTTTCACGGAAAACACGTCCATCTGACATTTGGATGTCGGAAGAACCCGTCTTGTCGTCTGCATGTCGAGGCCAAGGCCCCAAGACGGTGTTCACGGATGCGCTAATCCCGGCGCCATAGGCCTGCGAAGCCAATGGCGAACATGCCACGCTAGAACTCGTCGAAAGGCTCTAGTCTAGAGATGTCTAAGGAGTATTCAGCAGTATTAGCTGTTCAGGCCAAGGAGCTTTGATCTGCAGGGTCTGGCCAAAGGAGAAGCAAGCAGCAACAGGGAGGCACCTCAACGAGGCATGTTGTTACAAAATGTGTTTGTAAGCCATGGAACAAACTAAAGCGTTTCCTCCATGGTTCTGACTGTGAAGAAAGTTGCAGAACTTCTCGTGAGAGGCATGGACCCCATACCACTAAAGCCATCATTGGGAATCGCATCAGCTTGCGGAACACCAGATCAAATCTTGGTCTCCCAGCGTCAAGGCGTCTCTCCAAAGCAAGGAATCCCGAGCTCCTCGCGGAGAGCGTGAGAAATGAGCACCCAATTTCTTTTTTGGCTTGAAGAGCTTCTTCAAAATTTAGCGGAACCATTACTAAGATGCATAAACGCATACAGGTCCTTCTCGCCCGTCGAGGAGTCCAGACATGACAATTCCAATTGGAATTGATGATGCAGAGAGCGCCCAAACCACAGACTGCTGGACTATAGGAGTGTCTTTGATAGCCTTGGCCAGGCTGAAATTGAAATAATTTCAGATATGCGAGAATCTACAGTATATAATAGAAAATATTGGGAGGGATTGAGGCCTAACAAGATTCACCAAATTCCGCACATCTGCAGAATTCATCTAAATTCTCAGTCTGCAAAGAATTGATGGCTCCCCAGATCCAAGGGCGCTTGATTCTCACGAGCGGTGAGTGAGCTGGGTGGAATCGACAACCAAAAAATCCAGGGGCCCGGCCCAAGCGTTGATGAGGTTTCGGCTGGCATCTGCGAGGACAAAGGACACTACGCACAAGACCTGTCGCCCATGCGGGGTTACTCATGGAACAGTTGTCTTGAATGATTTGAAGTGAAACCTGCAGGCTCAAAGGAAGGACACGGCACACAAAGCTGTGGCTTTACTTAAGTCCTGTTGTACACAGTAAGCTACGAGGACATATGAGGACCACTCATGGATGTCTCGTGCCTGCGTAGACCGTCCTGCCTGAGACATTGAATGAAGGAAAGCAACATGCAAAAGAATATGGCTTGGGCCTTTAAAGAACTTGGAGCCAGGCAGATGAGGACAACCACAGTGCAAGATTGGTGTTGATGTGCTTTGCCTTCACACCATGATCAATCCACCGCGTGGCGACTTGGCTCTGGCGTGATCGCAAAGCAAAGCCAGCACATCCTTTTCCGAAATCCCAGTTCTTGCCGCCTTGCCTGTTCGTACCAAGTGCCTTGGTGGAATGATTCTTGCGCATGGCCGGAACAAACATGCTCATGTCCCCCATGCTGAGCTTGCCTGTCAGCAATCAAGGAGGACAAGATCTGGTGGATCTTCTCCCACAAATTGTGCAATATCTATAGGCGAGGAATGAGAAGGATTCGATGTTTCGATTAGTTGCGAAGGCTTGTTCTTCCCAAGGTCGCTGCGATCCAGAAGTCCGATTCGAGGCTGAGCCTTTCACACAGCGAGCTCGGCTGAAAGGCTGAGCAAAGGAATGCCACACCCCCTAGCAAATAGCCAGTTCAGTAGCAATTAAATTCCAACACATGCTTTCAATTCTGCGAGTTCATCGCCACACATACCCCGTGCTTTTCTCGAGTGCTTTGCAGGACTCACAGGTTGGGTCAATCTGAGTCAGTATTCTCTTCGTCAGCATCATTGATGTTGAAATACCGCATCTCGTAGGAGTTCTTGTTGGGCGCCACGATCCGCAGGAAATCCCGAAGGTTCTGCGACTTCAAATACTTCTTGCCCAAGTACTTCCTTGCCAGCGTTCAAATAGCAAGAGTGAACGCTCCGCAACACAGTGTGTTGCATGGACAGTATCCCCGCCTACTTCATCAGTAGCTGGTTTAGGATGGTTTAGGATCTTAAGTTCCATGGTGCAAAAGGTCTGGTGTGGGATTGGAGCCTTTTTCTGCAAGACTGTGAAACGTGCACCGACATGTACGGACCCATAGCAGTTGATCACCCTATGTCAAACTTGTCCATGCTGAGCCGCAAGTAGCGCTTGGAGAAAGGAGCCTGCGCTGTCACATGGACCTTCGCCTTCTCCCGGGAGATACTGATCTTGTCGCCCAAGTTGCCTGTCTTTCCATCGACCTCGTCATCGAGGAGTGAGATCAGCTGACCAGTTGCAGCACATGCAGCGTGTCTAGTGACATGAAGAGTGGCAAAGTGCTTACATTAGTGTCTTGCACACTGTATTCACATCCTTTACGCTGAACAAACCCTACAAGATGTGTAGTCGATTGCAGGTCCGACAGATTATGGGCTTCCACCTTGATGCGATTCATCAGGAAATGTTCAAAGTCTTTGACTTCCAGAATGTTATCATCCACAGGTTGCCTTAGGCCACATCAGGCTTCAATGAGTTGCAATTGTGATTTGTACGCGCTGGTTTGACAACTTTGGATGACATCGGTGTAACAAAACTGCGGCTTGAAAACATCTCACTAGATTCAGAAGTGTCCTACTGAGCCTCTACTTCCAACAACAGGTGCCTTGAACAAACCAACAAGCAGTCATTGTGACATTGTGACATGGTGACCTCCAGTGCGCTTGAGGCCATCCAACCAACAGGTGAACCGGCCAACAAACCCACAATAACTGCCCCCCTACGCCAAAGTGGCATCCTGGGCGAGGGATCAACAAAAAAAACAAAATTAATCAAACTATAATAAAACAATAAATATATTTCAGGGGATCAAGATTTAAAAAACATGAAGCAACAAAAAGTAAACGGACCCAATCGTGCAGAGGGAAGAGCAATATTCCATTAACGGGCGAGGTATCAACAAAAACAAACATTAGTAAAAAGACGGACCCAAACGCGTAGAGGGAAGAGCAATATTCCATTCTAAGCAGTGATCAAATGAATAAAAACACATAAAAAAACAAGCAGGAAAATCATATGAAATGAAATGAAATTGAACATGAAATTAAAACGAAAGAAGGAAGAAATGATGCATGAGTCAATTAACGAATGAAATGAAAATGAAGGAATGAAGTGAAGTGAAGTGAAGTGACAGTTCAATTCAATTCAATTCAAATGAATGAATGAATTAATGAATGAATGCATGCATGAATGAATTAAAGTAAACAAATCAAACAAATAAGTGAACAATAAAACCAGTATATAGTTGAGTCACATAAATAGGACTGGGCTAGTCTAGAAAGCTATACCCGAACCTACTTCTACGCTCAACAATTAA
>CAXAMN010028839.1:276655-308011 GCA_963970005.1 Durusdinium trenchii
GGGGCGCGGGGGAGGGCGCAGCGCCTCCCCCGCAATGTAACTTGGCACGACCAAAAAACAAATATCATGGAGTTTCCCCAATGCATCTTCCTTTGATAACTGCAATGGTCTGCGCGCCTTGCTTCGTTCCTTCCTTCCTTTTCTTGCTTCCTTTCTTGCTTCGTTCGTTCCTTCCTTCCTTCATTCCTTCCCTGGCTCGGTTCTTTCTATGTTTTTTGGTTGAAGCATTTTTACTTATATTTTGATGCATTTTTGTTTATATATTTGTTGATACATTGTTTTTTTATTTGTTGATGCGTCTCCCTGGCATCCTCGTCCAGTTTCAGCTCTCTAATCTGATGAATCTCATTCAATTCCTCCAAGGCAGAACTAAACCACTTACAGTAGTGAATCAGAAAAATGGTCAACCTAAACCTAAATGTCGCAGAATATTGCAACTGTCTTAACAGTGTTGTTTGGAGGAACGGAAAATATCGGAAAATCCTAGATTTGATTCCACGGTATTATCTCCCCCACCAAGCTTGCTGCAAAAGTGGCTGACAGTCAATGGTGTACTTCATGGTGGCGGGTTTCGCCTTTGGTGCTGCTCTTTTCGGCGGCATCCTGGACGATGCCGGTAAACCAACAGCCGACGAAGCAAATCAATACCCAACTCAGTACGCGAGACATTATGACATTATATAGGTGTGCCAAAAAAGATCTATGTAATATATTTGCCTAGAGTGTGATGGCTTAGCACCAATATGCAGCAATAACTAACTAACAACAATTTAAATATACGAGGCCTTCTCGTTCTCAACGAGTGATATCAAAACCGACACAAGCCAAATTTACTACAGACTATATAGGGGATGCCTTCGCAAGGCCCACAACCTTTCCGCAAATGTTGTGCATGCTGCATACATGAGTTGCGTTTGAATTTGTGTTCTTTGATATCCAAGCAAGCCATGAGAAGTTTCCAGGTTTACCTACTCTTCTCGTGAAAAGGAAGTCTTCTGCATAAATCACAGCAATTTTTGTTTTAGTTGCACCTTGACTGTGACTGTTGCACAAGTCACGAGCATTCCGAAAAAGAATCAGAATATATCAGAATACTTCGCCGACGGGTAGGGCTCTCCAATATGTTTTTGCTCAGAACCTTGACCTTGCTCTTTTTGAGGCTTTGTAGAGGCATCCAAAATGATCTATTTAGATCTGATCTATATATAATATATAGTAAGATCTAATAAGCATGCGCGTGCGACATCAGTTGCAGCGACCCTCGTGAATCCATGACTGATTTCATCTCACTTCGATCATCCCAACCCCAGGAAGTCCTGAAGCAGCACTGGCACGGCCGGTCGCTCGAGCCGAGATGGACTTCGCCAAACTCTGATGTTCTGATAGGATCTGATAGGGGCAGGTTTTACTGCAACATCCCTTGTTACTAGTAGCATCTAGCTACTAGTAATGCCCTTGTTACTAGTAGAGATGCCCTTCTTACTAGTAGCTTCTATTCTACTGCAACATCCCTTGTGCCACACCATGCCTGCTCAGCTGGCTGATCGGTCTGGTCAGTCTGTCCATTGGGCTCGAACCTCGGACAAGAAAAATGGAGACAAGTGACACGTTGTCGCATGTGGCGCGCAGTTGTTGTCAACTCTGAGAGACAATTGACATGTCACAAGCCGCTGGAAGCAGTACTGTCACACATCGCAAAGACTAAGTTGGAAGACTCGCAGCTTATGAGCTGCGCGTTCGGAATCAGGATGCTGCCGTCGCTCCTGTGAAAGATGTGAAGCTGGTGTTTGAAGAACACAAAGGAAAATGATGACAGGTTGGATCACTGTGCATCATGTGCATGTGCTGAATGAGCACAGACATATATATATATATAAGAAGTTGTTACTCCACGCCTCCGCGTAGATGCCCCCATCGATTGCGAGGCATCTGCGCCTTAATGAAAGGCCATCCGGGAGTCTGGCAAATCCAACCCCTGCACCTAATCACACAACTCCGTCTTCACTGGAGAAGCGGCGATTGACGAATCTGAATCCATAGCGATCTGGGAAACTCCAGCACAAGAACAATCACCAAGCTGCCGAAAACTACCGCCATGATCCGCCATGGACATCCAGGATTTGAGGATACCCTTCTGCCAAGCACCCATCTATTTTTTTGGTTTGCTTTGACAAACATTGGCATGCACGGAGTTCATTGGGAATAGAACGGGATCAGTTCCTACATACCATGACACAATACCACTCTATATGATATACCGTACCGCGCGAGCCAAGCAACTTTTGGGTCAAGGTTTGTGTAAACAAGTCTAAATAACATGCACAACTCAAGGCATGGCAATAATAGCTACCAGCTACACCATGCCCATTCAATCCGAATGGAATGCAAACACATGTGTGATATCTTATGAGGAGAATGGACACCCGCAAATACCGCAAGCCTCAAACATAATGGACAAACATGTGCAGTGTACGTACATCAATGCAAGCACAATCTTAACCAAGTCCAGTTTCTCGCAAACTGAAAGTCGGTATAGTATAGCACTAGTTGAATATGTAATATATATATATACAGTATAATATATAAATATTATATACGTGATGGATGGAGGACATGTGCCAAACATGCCCGATCTATCCCGATCTTCTGGCCTGTCTGGCTACTGGCTGAGGCCTGCATGTGTGGGCTCTGAGTTGAGCCGACATTGGAGGGTCTACAAACTGGCAGTGACTGGTTCAGACTGAGAACCTAGGATGGCCCAGGATGACTATATAGGTCAAGAACTTGCGGCTCCATGTCTCCCTCACTCAAGGACCAGCGTCTCCATCCGGGACCTACCACAGGCGGCCTGAAGTCCGCGATCACCATCGGCGAGAGCATCTCCTTCCCACTTGAAGGGAGCGCAGCTCAGTTTCAGAGCCAGGTTGGATGCAGTAAATGATGTTGAATGACTATCTCAGTCTGCAGATGGTCAGAAGAACATCCACTCTATCACGAATGGCCTTCACTATATAGCATTATATAACTACATGGCGACTCCAAGCGAATATAACACGAGGCCGCGACAAAGTGCATGCGTCTAAAACAGCGTATGTGCACCTGTTGATTGGGATCGTCCATGAGGACGGCCAGGCAGAACAGATGTAATCCTGGAGTATGCATCGATCATGCCGTTTTATGGAAGTGTGCCGTTCTTGCAAAGTGTGGCATTCCACTTTTGGATTAGCCCGTTCCCTCCCCCTCCCTGCTTACTTAAGTAGGGGCCTACTTAATGAAGTAAGGGAGAGGTAGCTAGTAGGTACAGGACGCTCCTAGGTAGGACGCAGGCTATACAATGATTTGGTTTCTAGACTTTTAGTAACTTACAGTAATATTATGTGTCTGTATATATATATATATTACAAAGGTCTGCTTTAATTATTTCACACGTCGCCCGATTCAAAATCACGCCAATGTACCCGTTCCATCTCAGCATTGTTACATAGTTGATTCCAGCTCGACAGTCTTTCCGCTGAACAAGCACCATGCACCTGCGCCCTGTTTGGTACATCATCGCACTCAAGCAAACCTTAGGTGTCTGTCTGTCTGTCTTTGCTTGTGGGGCTCAGCAGTTCACACCGGGATGGATCATTAGTGTGTCTCTTTCATTCTCAGCAGTGTCTCTCTTCCTCGAAACTTCGGGATTCAATTGGAGTGACCGTTCACGCATGTGCCGCTTGTGATGTCATCTAGTGAGCGTCTCAAAAGGGCATTGCTCTGAAAAGTACTGGCCCGGTGCAGCGAAGAAGGCATTCGGTGAAAATTTGGGTGCATCAGAGCTCTGAAACGTTGACTATAAGAGCTCTGAATCTCTCTGTGCACCAACCGTAGCCCTGCCAATGCGGACATCAAATCCCTCTGGCCACTCCGCCAGGCCACCACGATGGCCAAAAGGGTCGTCACCAAACTCCAGTGCTCGCCTTAATGGAAACCGTTGGAAACCCCTGTCGCACCCGATTTCTTTTCACACGGCCCGATTTCTACAAAAGCCAAGCTGACTTCTGCATACACACGTGTGACAAAAGGCTTCAAAGGTCTCTGCTGTCTCTGCCTATGTGAGCTTTTCTTGGATGTGCTACCTTTTGGGCCAAGACCCTCGGCTGGGGCTAAGTTGCTTGCCGAAGAAGAAAGTGTCCCAGAAGTGGACCAAGATCACAGCGACACACTGGATGACCTGTTGATGAATGCTATATAATTCTCAAAACTGAATTGTGCAGCATCAAACGCGGCATCAATATCCCCGAAAAACATCATAGCGACCACCGCTGCCACTGAGAAAGACTCTCGGTAAAAGAATGTGTCTTCCCGCTTCTGGCTGAGGCCCACGCAGCGCGTCCAAGCGTTGAGAGGTATTTGGAGACATAACCAGTAAACCTCCCCAGTTCTTCACTTCCATCAAACCTTTCAATTTCCCCCAAGAGCCACTCTCCACATCGAATTACACTATGAAGGATGCATCTCCAAGATAGAAGTTGCATGGCAAACCGCAACTTTCTGGAGCCTGGTGCGATGTAACTGAATGCTCAGCACCCCACCAACTCTGAACCACTCTCGCAAGGATTGCAGCGCCTGGCAAAAAGATGCAAAAAGCCCTCGTGGCAGCAGCAACACACCCACAAGGCACGACTTCAAACAAAAGGTTTGAACTGAATAAACAAATCCGTGAGACGGCTGCACTAAGTCGTAGTTTCAAATGTTTGATATCTTGCAACGGTATTTGTCAAAGGCGTGTTAGGTGCTTAGTCTTGGGTGGACTGATGTCGCATCAAGGTGGGTGGATTTGTCATGTCGCATGCAGTGCTGTCTCAAAAACAAGAAAAGCTCCTGGGCACCAAACACATCCATCCGGAAAATGCAACGTGTATCATCTGCAACCTGCAAGTTCTTCATGTGCAAAAATGCTTGAAAACCCTCGGGTCCTTGCAAATCGAACTTCAATCAACGGACTTAGTGGAATAATTTGACAATCTTTGACTGCAATCCAGAACACAAAGGCCTATGAGTGCAACATGGAGTCTCAAAATGACAGGGCACCACGAGCCAGAGAAAAGACTCGTTCCCGTGGAGAAAGCTCGAAGTACAAACCTCAGCTTGCCGCTTGCGGCCATACGTCCCACTGACACAACCTGATAAAGTTGAATATGAGTGCTGTCTGGGCTCGAAAGTGCATACTCATCTAGTCCCTGCTGAGTGGCTACGATGTGCGACGATGCCCTTGAACAGCTGGGGCTGCAAATCTGAGCTACCAACAACGTAGGAATTGACAGTAGCAAGCCACCAGTCTCCAGCCAAACCTGATTCCAGCTGTGTCTCTGCATTCCCTTACAAGCTCCCAAATCCAGCCTTCCATCACCTTGGAAGTGTATGAACACAAAACAAGTGATACACTTCCATGCACCTACTTCCGGTCATTCTCCGGCCGAATCGCCCAGCCCAGCCTTTTGGATGTAGAAGTGCTGATCAAGGCTGCTCCTGTGTTTGATGATGTCTCGTGTCTTCGGTGGATCAGGCACAGGTTTCAACAATAGTGTTATAATACACAATGCTGAATGCTCTCTCTCTCTCTCGCCTGATTCGTGAAGAAACTCTCGATACAAAGCCAAAGCCGCTGCACTGCATGCTCAATTCGTTCGGTCCTTTCTGAGTATTTGGGCTTCAACAACTTCTCCAAGTAGACCGATGCCGAACACGAGAAAACCTGCATGATGCAAAACGCTCTCACACAGGAAGTTTGAACATGAGAGTGCCGTGCAGCTCTCTGGCCATCTAGAATCGTTCTCCGAAACTGCCACAAACGGCATTAGGATGCATTAGGCACTGAATCCGCCATCGAGCTGAGAAACTTCTCCACAAGCTGGCCATGCACATCTCATCAACCATAGTCATACGAGGTCCTCTGACCTCATCCCTCTGCTCCAGGTGTCCTGAGGTTCGTGCAATGGAGATGAAATTGTAGTGAATGGCCTGGCACTGGGAGGTCACACAAGCTGCGCTTCGCCACAGCAAATTCAAACGCTCCACCGGCTTCCCGTCCCACACCACCCGGGCAAATGATATAACACGCAAACAACCGAGAACAACCTTTTTGTGTGCTTTTGCTCCGCACCGCGCACCTGGTACGAGTGGGATAGTCCGGTCTCGCCTCGAATGAAAGCTACCCCTACAATCACCCAAAATGGCAGACTAGATTTGTCTGTCTGCAATCCCACACAAGCATCAGCTCCACTGCTGCCCAATGGCGTGCTCCAAGCTCAACAAAGATCATGATGCTCAATGTCAGGAAGACAAGTCCATGCACCTGCCACAAAGGTATGCGGTATGCGATGCATTGACTAATGTTTTGGCTGCTTAAACGCACCAACCGGATCAGAATTGGCCTCTAACCAGCCATAGCGCCGCCGGAAAACAAGGGCACTCAAGAGAGCACACAATGGCATGTAGAGGTAACCTGAGAACTTCGCTGCACTCCATTCGCTGCACAGCTTCACAGAAGATTCCAAGGCTTGAAGGAGAACTGAAAGAATCTGTATATATGCCACCGAGGCCCCTGCCTGTTACCAAGATTGCTGCCTCAAGAGTCGGCACAAACGATTCCAAAATCAGCCTGCTGGGGGCAAGTGAAGTCGCAAGGAAAAGAACTCTCATGTTTTTCATCGAAGGCTTGAACGTGCACACAGCATCTGGAATCACGCAGGTAAGTTTTCTTTTTTGCGGGGGGGGACTGGGTCCAAATACAAGTGCCGTGGTTCACTATCTTGGGGTTCAGTCTTTTCTCTCAGGATGTGTTATAACTCATTTGGGGTTTGACTAAACAGTTTCCAACGCGCAGAGTATGGGAGTTGCCATTTGGCTTCACTCATGATTCGTCCTGGGCACCCCCAACAGCTCCGATCCCTCGGCAAATGGCCCACGCCAAAGCACTTTGGCCTCAACCAGGCCGGAAGAAAGCATTTCAAGAACCATCAATATGTATGTATATAGCCAACATGAATTAACCTAATAGGAATGGCTTCCTTCCTGAGAGTGATGGCCTCCATCCTAAGAGCAATGGCCTCCACCTCATTATACAATAGCGATGGCCTCCAACCTAGTAGCGATGGCCTCCAAGTGGAATAAAGCATTTGAAGCTGAGCATGCGGTGGCCAGACCGGGGCCCCAAACTCAATGAGAACCCCACGGACACCTCGGCCGGTCAAACAAAGCTGTGTTCCTGCACGCATTTTCTAGGGATGGTGAAGGCGTCAAATCATAACTTGCGAGCAACACATACTGTGCTGTATACGTTTCATCAGCCAGGGAGGTGCTTGTCGAAAGCACAAACGCAAAAATTTGCACCAAAATCAAGCCCTGTATAGAGATCTCATGTCTCCACCATACGATCTTTGATGTCAGAACCGCTAGCGGCCAAACCTTCCGCCAAGCTCTTCTGAGCCGCCCTACTGGTAAACAGCCTTGGTTGGGAGACGATGGAGTGACCACATCACAATCATGGCAACCCATCTCGTTCAACCTTCTGGCCCCAAAACTTCTTGGCCAAAACAAAATTTGTTAATCACTTCAGAATCACTTCACTCAGGTTGGATTCCTGCAGCTTTGTTTGACTACAAGTTGAGGTGGTGGAACCCTGTAGCAAGCACCCACTCGGCAGTGCAAATGTTGCCACATGTTGTCACCATGTTCACACTGATTGCCCCTCTCATTGCCTTCGCGATGCTTGGAACCGCTACTGCGCTACTGTTTGCAATGTATTGGAGAAAGAATGCATGCAGCAAAAGGGGTGAAAAAGTCTGACACGTCATCGAAACATATCTGTCTTGATCCAGTCAGGCCAAATCCCCAGCTACGCTGCGTGACATTGCGTCACGTTTCTTTTCTCCCCCACATGGTTGCTTCCGGAATATGAAACACTTCTTACTACTAATCTACTAAAGTAGCATGTTGAAGACGTTGAAGTTGATTAAAGCTAAGTAAAGCCTGTTTAAAGCAAATGAATCATCGTGTGCAAAGTAATCTGGGAGGCCAGGGTCACTCCGTTGCTTCTTACATGCAGCTCTCGAGTCTCAGCTTGCGGCTCAAAGTACTACTCGGCAAGAACGCGGTCTTCACGCCAACCTTGCCCTGGAACGGACAGGGAAGAAAGTGACAAGAAGATTCAGCGTCGCAAACGGAAACAACATGTATATAACTGGTGGAGAAATTTGTGCCAAAGGGACACTTGCTTGCGATCCGCCTTTGCACAACCTGCAGTGTTCACCATTGGTATGTTAGACTGTATGTTAGGGGGAGTGTCTTGCAATGTGCAACTCGGTCATGGTGTTCGCCGCCCGTAAGGTTGTCTGCAAATGAGGCAACGCTAAAAATGTATGAGATTCGTGAACATAGTATGCAACAGCGGCTGCCAAAAGATCCCACGCGTTTCCCCATGCATTTCCCATTGACCCACTTCCAAGGCTCAGGGCCGCGGCCAACCCGATACCCTTTTTTCTATTCGCCGCAATGTCGGCAAATAATCAGGTGAAACATGACGTCAGGCACTCTAACACAAACATGTTAGTCAAGCTGCCTGGAGCTCTTGCTGATGAACACGCTGTCCAGTTGGAGTCCTTGGTCTAGTGACCAGTCAATATTGGGAAGAACCATCATCCTGTCCTGCCGAGTTTTATGTGTATATAAATAGTATTGAAATTTAAACATATATTAAATACTCCACGAGTAAAAGATTTGATCATCTCCACGGGCACGACGGTGCCACATTGACAACAACATGAAGGGATGTGATTGAACAAATTCGTCGCAAAAGCAATGTCAAACCAATAATGTTCGCCCAAAATCCAATGGAAGGCCAAGGCGACTTCTCTCCACTCATCCTCGAAGTCCGGGACCCTCGGGAGCATGGCAGTCGGGTGCTACAAGCTGATGGCACTTCGCGTGGGCTGCGATCACAGCTGCGAGGGCTGCAAAGCTCCATCAGCCTTGCCGAGAAGAAATCACAAGGCAGTGTGGTGCAGTCTTCCTCCGCCATCCTTGGTGCACAGGCTGGATGTCTTCAGGAACGTCTTAGCAGCTTAGCATGTCCCAGCATAGTGGCAGAGCCAAAAAAAAGGCCGAAGTCATCAGTTGAAATGAAATGACTTGCCGACATAAAACCACTCAAATTTTGACGAGCTTCTTTGACTTGGAACACTCGTGACTCTCCAATCTCCAAAGCTCTGGAAGGGTATCCACGTGACTGGACGTTGGGGTGTCCATTTCAAACGTGTCACTAGGCTCACTCTTCCAAGCGCTTGGAATGCTGAGACGTCTCTTCGGATTTTGCAAGGAGACACGTGTTGGAACCTCGGCAAGGAGACACCCTCCCACATGATAGACTCTCACGCTGTGTCCCTGAGTCACAGCACTATATAAAAATATATATATATATATCTGTCTATATATAGTTAAGATGGGTAGGATCCATGGGTAGATCTGCCAAACGACCACCAACTGTAAAGCGTTTCACAACAAAGCACAAGCGTGCAATGCCCCCTTAGCTGCATGCTACTAGGAACAGCTTTGCTAACCACGAACCACTCATCACACTTGGGCTACTAGTATCTTGGAAACTAACTGCCCCTGAAAATGTCTCCGCTGGGTTGCTTTTAGCACAGTTGGATAGTTGAGGGGCCGCGGTAAATATTGATTGATATGTAGTATTTGATAGTTGAATCACGTTAAATCATCCGTTGACTCCTGTTAATTGAAATCAGTGTCCTGCTAGATTAAATAGACTGGATTGGAAGGGTGAAATCCGAGCACAACTCATGCCTTGCCTTGCCTAGTCCTCCTTATATACATATCGTTGATCTACGGTTCTGTTCTACCTCTCCTGTTCCGGTCCAAAGTTGCTGTTCATCAATACCACCCCGTTTTTCCCTCAACTTCCCACATTACCGTTAGCGAAATACTGGGAATCTGACTGCTCTGACCATGTGATCTGATTTTTGGATTTGTCTATATAATTCGACCCCCTGATCGTGCGCTTCATTATGCTAGACACAACTGCTACTGCTGCTGGTTTATCGTAAAAAAGGGCTAAGTTTGCCGACACTCTCTGTCCAAAGTCCAAACTCTGGCCAATCAATGTGGACCTTGATTACAAGTGGGCGTCAAGGGTACGTTTCTGTGCATGTATGAGCAATTCCAGGCTTTTGGCCAGAACTCTTCAAACAGGTGATTCTTAACAACCAACCATAACATCCAAACATTGCTGTCAAACATCGCCTGAGCTAAATTTGGGTCCGCGCGTTCTATGTTTCTTGAGGCATGCATGCAGGAATAGGCAATTACTAGTGCGCGGCAACGGTTTTGATGATGGACTCGCCCAAACGAGATCCAAGTGTAGGGAGGATCTCAAACTGAACGAACGGTGGACAACCAAGTGCATGCAACACAATGCAAAATGAGAACAAACGACTGGCTCCGAAGGCTGTGCCCTGGCTTCGCTCGCTTCCACCAGTGGTTCATCCTCCAAGGGATTGAAAGGCCGTCGCACCAGCGGCACCTTGGATCCTTTTGTTTCCGTGAAAAACATCAACTATCTTAAGCAGCACTTGTGCACTACTGCGCACACAGTTGCACAGAAAATCAATAGCAACCACAGGTAAAAAGAAGTGCCCGCAGCAAAAGGCCTGCGGTGGAGGCCAAGACACCAAGAACTGATTTTGTGCCCTGCGAGCCATGCGGATGTCCTTCTCCACCGCCGTTTGCAAGTCAGCAGCTAAGGCACCAGGATTCGAGACGTCATGACAGGCCTTTCGATCGAGACATCCGAAGTTGAGATGCCGCGCCCATGCAGACTTGGATTTTGGCATGTTTTGGGTAAAGTAAAAATCGTGTCGCAAGTAATTAACTCAGGCACAACAACCACCTGTCATGGAGCACAACAATAAATAAGCAAATCCTGAACCTGCGCAAACAGCCCAAATCCATCCGAATCCCCGAATCCCTCTGCCAAGCTCACATGGTAGACGTTCTCTGCAAGCTCTTGCATGTGCCAAGGACGGAGCATCGACATGTCTGCGGGCGTCTCAGACGCCCGTGTCTTCTCGTCACGCGGACCTCGGGTGCTCATTTTCTGTGCTTGGCCATGCTTGGCTGACCCTGTCCGGTCCTCCATTTGTGGAGGTGGAACCAACACCAACTGACGAGGACTCGTGACTTTGGCAAACATTTCCACACAAAATTAAACCATCCAGATGTCTCCTCGCCGAGGTGCTTGTCTGGTTGACACATTGCTTCGCCGTTTGAACCTTTTCAAACCGAAGCTGCGCTTCTTGACACTTGGTGTCTTCCAGGAAGGCCGTGCCGATTGCTCGCAAACACCCCTCGGGCGAGTAGATACTTGTGGCATTGAAGACATCCTGAGTCGCACAACAAGCGCCAGGATGCGCGAGGCTTCACGTGGCAAAAGTTTACCTCATCATATATTTATGTATGTGTATATATATATACAGTATATATATAAATGCTTTACTCTTGTCACGCAAAGTGCCGGCCAGTATGAGTACCATTGGATTGCCGCCAAATGCAACACTTTACGATGCAGTGGCTCAGTACTGAAGTGGTCCAGTGGTCCCCTTGAAACCTTGAAAACGCACCGATATCCTGAATGACAAGCATCTCTATACTCTCGCACTTTGTCTAACAAGGTCTTCTCTGGTGGCCACACTCTTTTGACTTTCTCTGTCTGGCGAGTACTTGCCAGTTGCCCCACAGCAACACATCTCTGTCTGAAGAAGGCTTCTTCTGCCGAGGCCTCGTGGTCAGTGGGCGAACCCGATAAAACTGAATCAAGGACGCTACTAGTAGCTCCTGGCATTACTACTAGGAACAAGAAGCTACTAGTAACAAGGGCATCGCTACTAGGAGCAAGAGCATCGCTACTAGTAGCTCCTGGCACTACTATGTTGGACAGCTCCCGAGACCGCACAATTGAAACGAGGGACGGTTGCAACGACTTGCAAACGCTCTTGTTGACTCAGGTGGGCTGCAACATCTTTGGCAAAAAGTGTGTAGACGAGGCCGCTGGAGGATTCACAAATGACCTGGCGAAGATGCTCCCGCTCGCCCTTCAAGAAATGGCTGAGGCCATATGTGCTCCCTGGAGGCATCACAGAGAGTACCTGAGAATTTTCTGGCATGAGGGAGAGCGCACATGAAATTGGTTCAATCATATTCAAGCCAACCTATGACAAGCCTCGTTATTTTTCAAACCAAGGGAAGGTAGGGTAGCCCATTAAAATCAATTGCAGCTACAGCAAGCAAGCTGTTCGAAGCTGTTGGGATACAAAAGCCCGGATTTTTCCAGGCCCTGAGAGGCTTGATCTTGAAGACGTCTTTTTCCGCACGTTGTTCGACTATGTCCCATACCACTCGGCATTTAACTTCAAAACCAGGAGCAATGCGGGACACGGTCTGTTTCTCGATCTTGGCGTCAAACTTGTCTTTGTCCTTTGGCTCCTTCTCTCTTTCCAGGTCCGAGGGCCGGCGTCGCCGTTCCACGTCCGATGTGCCAGATGTGCCAGCTTTGGGTTCGCCCTTCTTCTCCTCGATAAACGATTGACCCGCGCTGGTCCGGAATAGTTGATATACAAATTATTCAGTAGGTTCTGCCACAGCGCTCGCCGCAGTGTGACACTGCTAGTCATCCAAAAACAGTGGGCCTCATGTGGTTCAATCGATGTGCAACTTTGGGTGTCCTGGTGTCCATCACTGGAGTCACATGTCACTCACGCCTTCTCTTCAGTCTTGATTCTCTTGATCCGTCCACGTAGTGAAAAGTTTCCCTCAAAGACCATGTACATGTGCATCACCTGGCAGTCATGTGGCCCAACTCCAGTCCAACTAAGAACATCACCCATGGAAATATCATAGAACACTCATAGAAAACTCATGTCACACACTCCATGGAAAAAGTTTGATGCTAAAGCCTAGCCAAAGCCACAGGAACTCCGATGTTGATGAGGAGTCCATGCCGACACAAGACGCGGCGCTGCATTAGCGCCGCCAGGTTCGGAATATTGGGCAAGTTCTTCAGTAACGCAATGCTCCGCAAGAAGCCTTGACCTTGAACACAAGGGCAATCTACGTTACAATATAGGTCTCCAAAAGCATCTCGGTAACACAAAGCGTTTACACGTGCGGGAACTGTCGCAATATTGTGATTGCCAGAGAAACCCTCCATTATATTCTGTCCGATTCCCCCCAACCTATTTGGCCGGCCCCTTGGCCTTCCAAATGCTCCACATCAATTGACCTTCAGTAAAAAGCCTTTTCCATAGAACTTAGAACCTCTGCGGACGGCCGGAGGAAAGAAAGGCCTGTTGAAAGGGTCTGTGTTAGTTCCTCCAGCCCCAGCGTCGCTCTTCTTGCATAGCCTGGAGTTGTGAGTGGAGAATCGCTTTGTAGTCCTCTCGGACCAAAGTTGCAAAAATGGCATCGGAGCGGGTCTTCACAGTGGCGGCGCGTGGCCTTAGAGGCTGTGGATGATACTTGGATATGGTGACGATGATTAATTGAGTACAGTATAATCCTGCCAAATCTATCTAGGTATGCTGCCTAGCACTTTTTCCCCTTGGGCACCTTGAACTCTCATAATCTTAACTTGCCCAAACAACTTCCATCACAACATCTGCAGGCAGGTCTGATATGAAAACCCATAGATTGCCAAAAGCAGGTGGCATCTATGGAGACTGCCTCCTGAGGGGAGCCTGAGAAAGTATCTCAAACAAAGAAATCCGTTGAAGTGCAAACGAGCACCTGGGCTGGCTGTTGGCATAAAATCTTCAAACAAGCTTCTTAAAAGCTAAGCATTCTCGAACCAAGCAAACTCCTGCAAACCCACTAAGTGCCAACGTTATCCAAAGTGGCTGGTCTGTTTGCAGCGCCACTTCACCGAAACAATCACCCACCGAGAGCACAGCCACTTCAATCAAGTTCGGACCTGCCAACGGGGAGGTTTGGAACCTCGTTGCAAGTGGTTTGCAGTGAACATGGCAAACATGTCTTGCTCAATAAAATGTTCTGGTTGCACTGTAGGAAGTAATGTTGACTTCGGATTTTTAAATGGCCCGTGAATAATACTATATAAAAGTTGTCAAAAAATATAAATGGTCCCCAAATAAAAATATGTTTTTCTGGACCCTGATCTATGTCCTTTCATTTCCTCTTATTTCCTTTCATGTCCTTTTCTTTTATTCGTTCCTTCCCTTTCCTTTCAATTTCATTTCCCTTACTTTCATTGTCCTTTCCTTTCGTTTTCCTTTCATTTATGTTCCTTTCCTTTAATTTCCTTTCCTTTCATTTCCAACTCAAATCAATATTTTTCTGGATTTATTATTTAGGGCCCCACTTGATCAAGGGGGGGGTTATCATTCAGAGGTGGACATTACACATGAATTGAGGTCGGAGAAAACATTCAAAAGCCTGTTCACCTGGCTCGAGGAGGCACTCCCAAACCGTGTTGAGGCCAACTCCATCGGGCCTCGAAGGTGGAAGAGGGGCCGCGCAAAAAATGCTGCGCATCAAGCTGCTCCTTCAGCGACCAGAGCAATCGATATGCAAAAGCCTCGAATTCTGGCTAGCTGCAAACCTCAGCCCTTGGCAGGGGTTACTGTCTAAATATGTCACACTCACCTCATCACCATTTCCAATGACACAGTGGGGTCATCGAATTACCGTACATTTCAAAAATGGATTGAGCGCAAATTCCATCTGAAAGTATCTGACAGTGTTGTTGGAAAATGTTGGAGACTGTGAAAGTATTTTGGGACCTCCATGTTAGTGTTGCTTTAAAGGCCTTCTACACTTCTCTCTAGTGACAACCCTGTCCTTACGCCTTTTGCTGCAAAAGCCTTTGCCTTTGCTGCCTTAGCTTCATCCTCCCGCTCCTGACAAAAGCGAACAAGTCAGGGTGATCGTTTCAATCTCACTGCATTAGAATGATCCGACTTGGACTACGACTTGAGGCAAGCAGCAAAGATTAACGAAAGCTAGGGCAATCAGTTGCGAAAGTGCATCACTGTGCAGTTCTGGTTCAAAGAAGCAACTACTCTATGCCTAACCGCAACGGCCAACTACCATTGTCATGTATTGGCAATGTTCCTCACTGAGGGGGCAGAAGAGAAGCGGGGGATTCTAATTGATGAAAGATCATTGTGTTGGCCTGAGGTCTTCCCTGTCTTGCTAAAGCAACAACATAGTCAGCTAGCTAACGTCGGCTTTCAAGGCAACCCCGCAAGGCAAAGGAAAAATGCCGTCAGTAGTTCTGCGCGCTGCATTCTTCCGAGCTGCATCGGGCAAACAAGTCAGCCCTTCTGAACCACTCTCGTATATTCTGCTATTTGCTGCTATATTTGTGTTGTTTGTGTGAATATAATTGTATAAATAAATACATATATATATATATTCGCATGTCATGCATGTACATGCATCTTCGTGAACGGCTTCCATCCCACTGCTGGAGTTGAACTCATAAATTGAAGGCTTGAAGGAGGTCGTTTTGTGGAACCCAGCTCAGCTCAGCTCCTTCATCTCCTGCTTGGCCATGGCCCCAATACTTTGAATTTGCGACACCAGGCTGTTCTCGCGAACCAAAGTGGCTTCGCCCTCACTGTGCTCACTGCCAGTTGACTTGACCGAAAGCCTTGCGAACATCGCACAAGTACCGTAAGTACATCGCCAAATCGCCCAAATCTGAAATCTAAGTCGAAATCCTGAGAAAAAAATGCAAGCACACTGTGTCAAACCTTCCTCACATCATTGACAAATCCGACACCTCAATGGAGGGGATAGCGGGACAGCGCTCTACGGGCTCTACGTGAGTTGGCCCCAGGCCCCCAGTAGAAATTGACATTTGAGGGAAAATATAAGACGTACAATATTTTCCTGGCCTGCTTTCACTTCTATTCATCTGTAATTTGCGGTATTCTTTTCCATCTCCTGACCGTGCAATCTTCTTCGTGCAAAGTAAATCAGACTCTAAACAGTATCCTGTACACAAGGTCGCACACGTCGTCACATTTCATATCATAATAGTTTAAGGCTTAAAAATGCTTAAGGTGCCTAAAGGACGTCACATCACATCATCATCACATCTATACGTTCTTAAACCTCGTGTTAGTTGGCCTCTGTCAGGAACTGCTTCGCCACCATGACCTTCAGTGGAAGGTGTTGGACCTTCTTGGGTGCCAGTTGCAGCGATTGTTACTCGCTTTGCTTCTTTTCTGTCCTCCTGTGGCTCCTCAGCAGACAAACAGACCTCCTGAGGCCTAGGGCCTGGGTAGATCTCGGTTGTGCATGTGTTTGACGTGCATTTTGTCGATCATAATCGAAAGGCCCCAAGATGTCTTAAGCCCAAGCTCCTCTAAGCGCAACCAAAGCCCGGTTCGTAGGAAGGTCAGCATGGACATGCACAAACAAGCAAAGTCTTGCAGCTGAAACTTCCAGTGCCCCGCCTCTGGCTGTAGCTCCTCAACCTCCACATCCTCTTGTGGCTCCAGCTTTCTATCTGCAGCCTTTCATGCGACTGTTCTCCTAGTTAGTACAAGGGCTTGTCACAAAGCAACACGCCTGAGCGGGGAGATGGTCCACACTGGCGTTCTTGTGATGCGCGTGGTCGTCAGTGACGTTCTCAGTGGCACTCCCGTTTTTGTGCACTGCATCTCCTGCAGCTCTGCGTGAAAGGTCAGTTGGACACATCTACAAGTTCAAAGATCTTGATTCCACACAGATCCCGCATGTGGCTTCCATTAATCATCATTAATCTATATTAACCTTATGCTCTTGACCTCGAGTTGATGTCCTGTCACCTCTTTCGCCTCTTCGACAAGTTCGAGTTCCACTGCTGGAGGCACCGCATTGTGCACCAACTTCTGCAGCTTCGCCCAGCCACCACGCACCGGCTTCGCCGGACTCGCTGGACTCGTTGGGCCGTGCGCCTGTGCGGCGACCTGCGGCGCTTCGCCGGAGGCCGCCGAGGGCGCCGCCTTGGACTCTTTGGACTCCACATCTTTGGCCTCCACCTCTGTGATGAAAACGCCTCACCAAAGTGAAAGGGTGATATGGGGAGTAAATCCAAAGGAAGAAAGCCAAAACATGCTAAATGACTGTTGGCAGTTCTTCATATGTTGCAAGTGTTTGCAGGTTTCGTCAGCACATCCGGCCTACTGAACCGTAGAGGATCAAATAGAATTTATCACCACGGTCACCTTGCTTGAATACAGTGGAGTCACGAGGGGCACCTTCGAGCTTCAAATACCGACAAACTTGCATCCTTTCCTCAGCATGACGTATACAAAGTATGGACTTTGCGCGGCTATGAATTCAATCGGAAAATTGATGTTGGCCCCTAGGCCACAAATCAAACACAACTAGCCTGGTTGCATTGCACTGCAGTTGTTTGCATGCACACTTGGCAAAGTGGCTAAGGCTCTCACACACACAGTGTCATTCCAATTCAATTTCCCCACTCCAAAATATGGCAAGCATCATTTTCACCCAGATCCTGAAAGAACTTGGTCTTGCCCAAGCTTGCCGCAAAGGCCTTCACATCCTCTGGAGTTCGTTCATTTGGAGCCTTGCGGAGGATTTGCAGTTGCCGCTTGAGGATATCCTTGTTGGCACCGCCGAGGTCTACCATAAGCCAGGCGCCACCATGGGGATCACGTCAACAATTTCAAGCCATGGGCGCAAATCCGAAAATGGAAAATACTAATTGATCCACAAAGGTGGCCCAGGCACACAGGGCCCGACTCAGGTGCTTTACAAGTTACTTTTGATGTTCAGCGCGTTCAAGAGATGCTACCATGATAACATTTCAAGGTCAATGGCTCGCACAGTAATACTGTAGCACACTGATGTAACATACTGTATCCTGTACATCTAGGAAAAGGATGGTAAAGGCAACATATCACAGTGCCCTCCTCTGGCCCCTCTTTCGCAACTCGCTGAGTTTTCCAGCGGCTGGGCCAAGGGCTGCAGTCACCATGGTATCTGTTTTTGTCGATCTGTGTAATACCCAGGTTGGCAAACCAAGGACTTAGTCTGCTGATTTTCTGTGGGCCTAGTCCTCTGGCCAACAACACCGGATGGGCGCAGTGAAGCAAAAAGGTTCCCCCGCTGAACGGGTAGCATGAACCTCATGTACAGGACAACCTCTGGCTCACTTCCAGCTGCACCAGCTTTAGGGCTCACAAGGGCATCGCTACTGTAATGCGCTTGTTACTACGTTACAACTTGTTATATACTACTAGCGATGGACTTGTTACTGCCGTAGAAGCTTCTTGCTATTACTAGAAACGCACTTGTTACTACAATTTGTTACTACTAGCGATGCACTTATTACTGTAGTAGCTTCTCGCTACTACTATTAATGCACTTGTTACTACAATTTGCTACTACTAGCGTCGTGATACTACTAGTGACGCACCTGTTACTACTAGCAATGCACTTGTTACTAGTAGCTTCGTGCTACTACTAGTAATGCGCTTGTTACTACTACGGTACTGGGTATGGACGTCGGCTGACTACTGTTCTGTTACGTTGACATGTACTTTCCCAGTGCCTTTTCGAAGTTTGCGTGCGCCTGCCGTGGGTTTTGCTATGTGATTCACTTTGTAGAAAAACACATTGTTTTTTTGTTCAACGAAACGAAACGTACCAAAAATTGATTTTTGCTGGGAGCGCCATGCGAAAGTGAACAAGGCACTGGAAAAGGCACTGGGAAAACACATGGAAAGAGCGTGGTGAAACTAAAGTGGTGGTTGCGTGTGAGACTTCTTCCAAATGTGATGAACATATTTATTTTCCACATGTTATTTACAGTCTTCAGTATCGCTTTTGTACCACAAACAATGAAAACAAAGAGTAGACTTGAAAACCAAAAGTATGCAAACGTCACACCTTTAAACAGTAGATTGACCAAATATTCAAACCCCCCAGTCGATGACTGTCACCAACCCCCAACCCCCAAAGCTCAATGTTGAACATAACTTCATTGGGTTCGATTTGTTTCGTCCATTCGCCGAAACACTCTGGCAGGCTCACTAACTTTGAGTTTTGGGGTGGAAGGGGTCCAAGCGGTTTGCAGGGTTTTAATATTTTGTCCATCTATGGTATTGGTGCACTTGTTACTAGTAGCTTTTAGCTACTACTAATAATGCACTTGTTACTACTAGCGATGCACTTGTTAGTACCAGCTTCTTGCTACTACTAGTAATGCACTTGTTACTAGTAGCTTCTTGTTACTACCAGAAATGCACTTGTTGCTACTAGCGGTGCACTTGTTACTAGTAGCTAGTGCAGTACTACGACTAGTACTGCATTTGTTGCTACTAGCGATGCACTTATTACCAGTAGCTTCGCGTTACTTCCACTTGTTACTAGTAGCTTCTTGTTACTTCCAGTAATGCACTTGTTACTACTAGCGATGCTCTTGTTACTATATAGTAACATAGTAGCTTCTTGTTACTTCCAGTAATGCGCTTGTTACTACTATCGATGCACCTGTTACCAAGGCATCATGTTGCATCCGAAAGTTTTGTACCCCATGGAGTTACCCTGGTCTCTTCAGGCTTCGAACGTGGCTTCAGGCCTCCTGTGCAGCTGTGAAAATTATGCCGCAAATCAGGGACACCTCACAGTTGCAGGGAAGGCACTACAAAATGTACAGGCGTGTACAAGCAACAGTTATTAAAATTTCCAAGCAGCTCGGGTGGAAGACTCTCGCAAGCATAATGCGGAAAGGAATATTTGTATTATTCTAAAATATATTTTTATATACATATAATATTGGCCATGTGCATTTACATGCACACATTTGCACATAATTGATTGCACATGCACATGTAAGTTCCGCGCAGCGCCCTGTAGAACCACCAGCACCTGACCATCCTTGGTGTTGGGCACTTTCGAGTCAACACATGTCAAATAATGCAACAGTCGTTAGGTCCAGGCAGAAATCGTGGACCCCCGCAATGCCTTGACACTCAAGATGGTCTTGGCAGCCCTGAGCATCGGGTGGATGGTGGAACCGACAGGACACAGCTTGGAGTTGAGAGTCTGAACGCTCGTGTGTTGCATTGTCAAGGTCGTACCACAATGAAAACTGCTGGAAACCTAAGAGTTGATCATCGCTATTGAGGCGCCAACTCGACTGCAGTGTAGGCCTCGCTGCAATCGGTGTGACTGAGACTCTGTCTTGTTCGAGGCTGTTGCCATGACTGATTCGAACAACTTGTTTGCATGCAGCTGTTCCATACAAATCATGTTGAATCTGAATCATGGTGACTGACATTGACTGAAGCAAGGATAACCCCCTGCATTTGCTCCAAAACCTACAACCCTTGTGAAACGCAGCATTAAACCTAACAACTGGATACAACTGGTAGTTCGACTTAGACATTGAGATTCTTTCTGCTGGGGCTTCCATGACCAAGTTTGAGGTGGATTACACGACAGGAGCATTTGCCATGCCCGCGAGCTAGAAATAGCTAGATCTAAAAGCATCGCTTCTGCGAGCTAAGAGGCAAGAACCAAGCCGATAGTAAAGCCTGTCCCAATCTTGGCACGCCGCCTGGACGGACCCGGCAGCTGAAACCCGACATCCACGTGCACGCACACACACACACACAAATTTCACATGAACAAAACGTTGATGAAAAACAAGAGTTAAGGCAAAGAACGACGCATCGATACAGCTTCCATGTTTTGTTCAAATCGGCTCTAAAGAACAACTGTTGCAACTATCCATGCATCAAGACCATCTTTACAGAACAGGGAGAAGGTAAAAAATTCTGGCAAATGCTAGCAACCCCCGTAGCAGCATCCGGATACTGGAGATTCCAACAAAAGTCGGCGTTTCCCTGAAACTAGATCTATCTCCCGTGGACACAAGGAATCCGACAGAGAAGTCAGTCGAGTCAGTGCTGGTCAGAACTCATGGACACTGTGTTGACCCTCACCTGCTATGATTTGGTGGGGAAGGCTCGAACAAATGCGACTGGAGCGGGCAGTACAGTTCCATGACATTCCCTAGCATCGAGACTGCAAAGCCGAAAAGCTTAAGCTTCACCCCTGTCGGCAAACTGAGGCGGGGTAGCCAAATGCGAAAGTTCTCCCAATCACTCTGTCTGCGACCTGAAATGTACAACAATGCTCAAGCAGAATGGGGATACAAAAAGAAGTAAAATGAGAACAACAACCACATGCTAAATTACTGTTGATGACCAAGGGTCCAAGGGGTGTCAGGGTGTCAAGCGCGTTGAATCAATGATAATTGAAACAATTGAAAACCAAAGGCATGTTTTTTTGAGTCCTCGGCCTCGGCCTGTTGAGCTCAGGTCTTGTTGCCTTGGTGGGGCTGATGAGCTCTCTTGGGGCGCAGCTGTGAGTCAGAACCTGGAAACGTGTTTTCGGGCCACCCGTGCTTAAAATTAATATATATATATATATGTTTTTATTACAGTATATATTATATATTGTATTTGTTTTATTTATATAGGTATATATATATAGGTTATATAGATAGAACCCGTATGAACCCGTAGCATATTGTTCACAAATAATTGCTGTCTTGTAGTGTAATGCTTGCTGCTTGCTTCTTCATCTATTTGTCTTTTCCTGCCTAGGCTGAATGACAGGGCTATACATCCAACGCAACATGTTACAAACATGTCAGTCATGACATGTCAGTCATGACATGTCCATAAAATCTCTGAAGCTGAGCTCCATGCAGTTCATCTGAGACACGAAGCAATCCCAGGTCAAAGCTTTTGCTTCGAACTGGGACCTGTTCCCTGCGGAAGCGTTAAAAAACAGGCATGTTAGGCCTTTTGCTGGAAAGGTGTCAAACGTAAATGTTGGTCGAGGGGCCCACTGACAAGCACTGGTGCGAGGACCATGGTGCTGGCACCACTGTGACAAATGTTCGACCACACCCAGAGTTCGGTCAGCCCAAACTCAAAAAAGTGTGCAACAAGTAGCAGGTGGCCATACCACAGATGATAGTTGAGTAATGCTGTTCAGCGCCACAAACAATAGATCAGCAAGCAAGTCAAGTCCAAAGTGTGCCTGTCTCCCACCATGTCTGGGGCAGCAATGGGCAAGGCATACCTGGAGATAGCCCAAAGCCAAGAGGGCGGACATGATGAAATGGTCAAGCACGATTTCTAAGACATTTTCAACGAAAGCCGTACGATACTCTGTTACATTCTGTTACGATATCTTACAGTGGGCCCGCATTCCATGAATACGGTGGTTCTTGTGCCGGGGGCATGCCACATTTTGAGGATGGTACGCACCAAAGACTCTGGTGGATTCGACCTCGGCATTCTGAACAAAGCAGCTGCTCCTTTAAACGTCAATCTGTTGGGTAGATTCGAGTAGATCGATGCAGTGGCACAAGGGACACAAACTAAGGTCACTGGCCGTCGCTAGGTTAGTATAGGTCAGCTCATGATGAGTGGGATTAAGGGCTTTCGAGCACTTCCTCAAGGCCTGCCAATGATATGAACTGTGGAGACTTCTGTCATTCTGTCCTACGGCTGCTTTCTTGCGCTTCGCTTCTACAGTATCATCTTCTCCCACAAGCCCTTCAGGCACGTGCAGGAGGAGTGAAAGAGAAGCTGTGCGGAGCTGAATCCCTGAGCGGCAAGTGGACACACTGCGCCCAGAGCTGTCCATGCTAAAGCCTTGAAGCGTCACATCAAGGTGGCAGAAGGAGGATTCATAAAGGAATCAGTCGGTAGAGGAAACATATATAATATGACCGTCGTTCCCTCAACTTTGGTTGTTAGTTGCACCCGCTATTAGGTTGAACTGTGACTATTAGGTTGGAGGCCATTGGTTGCTATTATATTAGGTTTGAATTCTTGCTTGACCCCAAAAAAACTGTTCTTAAAAAGTAGAAGTGCAAGCCCAAGCTCCCATTTTCTCACATTCCTGTAGGCTTGGTCCACAGAATGGAGAACGTGCAGGCGTAGGTTGGTAGAAGCCCTGCCACCGATGCTTTAATCTAGTCATCTAGTCAGCAGAATTATCCATGTCAAATTCCCATCCACAAATACACCAGTGCTAGATCACCTTGCACAAGCAACTGCACCCCCCCAAGCCAAAAGGAAACTTCTGCACCTCACGCCTGAAACATACCGAAACTTAAGAAAGGAAGTGACCGAGTCACCTGCAGCAATGCTCAATTCATGACCTCAAAGTACGCCACTGAGGGCCGAACGATCTCAAGCGGCCTGATTGCCTGGCCTCGCACTAGTAGTCACTAGTGAAAACTTGGCAACAAACACAGTTGACGTCGCTGATCGCAGTCCAACCATGTTTCGTCTGTTCTGCTCTAGGACGCCTGCAAGTGTAGGGTCCTCTAGTCCAATGCCACCAACCCCAAATTATGCAAATTGATGCTGAAATACCTTTGCTCCTAGTAGCGTCCTTGCTCCCAATCCAAAAAGAATTGCTAATCAAATCTGCCGCAGGATTCGCCTGCCTGGAGAGCTGAATCGAAGGAGCTCCACAAGGAAGGGCTCCAAGTCCTGGGGCATGCGACACCCCCAGCACGACCAAGTTGTTGCTTTGGACCACACGGGCCGCCAAGCGGATTGCAATGTAGATTGATTGCATCATGATGCATCATGCATAAGGAAGCCCTTGAGAATGACAAAAAATGGGGGCCACCTTGGTTTGATGCCACGCAAACCTCAACCTTTGTGCTAAGAAATGTTGCAGATCAAAAGCAGCTAAACACAAACTCAAATCTGGGACTGGAGCACTTCTGTAATCACCAAAGAACTGACAAACAATTGATGAGAAGCGGTCCACGCATGCCAGTAAAGTTGACGAAGCACTCGAACAAAAGTACACAGTATCAGGGCGGCTCATGATTTCGATAGACCACTCGCACAAAGGCGAGGAAAGCACATGAAACCACGTGAGGAGGAAAACAGTCTCCAAACATTTATGGCATCCATTCAGCATGAAGCTTCAAGCTATACCTTGCTTGAAGGCACTTTCAATGCGATACCTCTCTCCACTATTTGTTGAATTTCGAGGCTCTTGTCACCAGCAGTCGCCAAATGTTTGCTCTGCCAAGCGGATCGTTGAGTCTGTTGAGTCTAGAAACTGCGTATCGCAGGCTGCTCTTCAGCCACGACTTTGGTGCGCTGCCAGCTTTAGCAGCGGGTCTTTGCGAACTCCATCATCGTTCTTGTTCCAATGGTCCACTTGGGCGGATCTTTCTCTTTACCTCGTAAACAAATGGCAACATCATTGGCTCTGATTCTTGTGCTCATGAGAACTCCATTTTCATCTTAGAAGGAGCTACTACAAATTCGAAACTCTGCAGCCAAGCAGCTGAGCTTGCACATCCCCATGCTGTATGCCTTGTTTGCGTCATATGATCCAGGTCCCGGCACGCTGTTTTCAAGACCAGGATTGAAAAGCTTTCCTTCCTTCAGAAATCGTGGCCGTCTGGACAGAAGGACTCGGCCTCGGGACAACTGCATCCCTTGTAAGTCTGACTGGCTACACAAGCAGCCTCTGACTCCATAGGACTACAGAAAAGAAATGCAACTTGCAGAAGCAGTACTGCTTATGTTTTTGCTCCAAAGGGCACCGGACAGCCAAGGCAACGTCAAGGGCTTAATATAGACTTGTTTCAATTTCAATATGCAATCTTGTTGGCCCTCTCATTGGCAAAGGGCTTCTAACTTCTCCATATTAAACATAACTAAAAATCTCTAGCTGCAGGCAGCAGCCAGCAACATCATGCTAGCATGAAGTGCCGAGGAGCTGTTGAGAGGCTTTATGATCTCCTCGGTGTGGGTGCTGAAGCTGTAGCTGCCTTGCGGCAAGCATTGACGCGCACATGAAAATCCGGAGCATTCGCACCATTAGCAGCAGAAAAGCAAACCAAACAATCGATGTTGTAGATGGATCGGCAGAATTACACACCTGATGACATCCGAGGTGTATCACAATCATTCCACGAGTGGCTACTGGGCCATGCATGTGGCTTCACGGCATTGCCTTTGCCTATTTGCATGGATTTTTTGGGGGGTATCACAAGGTATCACAGGTTTAGCGCTTTGCTCCAAAAGCTTTATGAGTTGAAGTTGGAAGTGACAGCCCGGCCACAAAACAATAACAATTTTCGCACCTGGGCCGGGAACGGCCACATGATTTTGAGCCGCTGGAGATGAGGCCGCAATTGCACCGTGTTGACCTCGGGACAAGGCGGCAAGGCCGAAGCTATGCAGATGGTACGGTGGAAGCTCACAACTTGGTGGGTATATCAAGGCTAACACTTTCACTGACGCCTTCGAAACCCTTTGGGCAAGCCACACAATTGCCTCATTCGCACTTCTTCATCAATCACTTTTCGTGGGCTCTTCTTGCGAGAACCTGCCAGGGTGTCAGCGTAAAAATGCGGCCTTCGTTCCACGGAAGGGGTATTCTTCATAGGGAGCAAGGGACGAGATAGGACCGAGTCAAGTGCTTGTTTCGCTCATGGCTTCCGACGGCTCGCCTTTCATAGTCTCAGGCATGCTGCACAGGGCCAGCAAATAAATCCAGCACCCCTTGATCACTAAAGCTACGTATATAATGATCCAAGCCAAGCTGGTTCTCTGAAACTCTTTACAAAATCTTGGATCCGAACTCTGTTGACCACTTGAGTGACTTCAGTGAATACGCGTGCAAATGTGACTTTGGGACTGAGGAGTGGTGGCTGGCTGCTGACATGTTATCAGGCATGAGCTGCCTTTCTGCACCACAAAGAAGTGCCTGGTTCCAAAGTCTTCCCTGGGAGCTAGGTCCCAGTAACATGACACTGCAAGTCAACTGAAACGCCAGGTAAGAACCAATGGGGCAGTCCAGCGTTGTGTTGCAGCAGGGGAAGGCCTCAGGAACCATTACATTGCACAATCCTGGCATGAGAGCCCTAAGCCCCAGGGCATGTATCGAGAAATGCTCCAGTCAAAACTCTTGGCTCAAATGCTGAGTGGTGGATATGTAGTTGTTTGCACCAAAAACAGCCTTGAAGTCTTGAAGTAGCTGTGGTGATTCTACAAAAAAACGACCAAGTCTAATTAATGACGTGGAGGTGATCAAGTACGTCAAGTAAGTATACCTGTAGTATGGGAGTCGCATAGTTGACAGTTGAGAGTGCATGAAATGTACAACTGAGGCCCTTGCTCCTCAACGTCATCTCTACCTGGGCAAGGGATCCGGCTCCATCCATCAGTGGATTGACCACATGAGGCAAAGCATCAGCAAAGCTATAGTACAAAGGATCCAAAGTGCAAAACGAATCATTACAAATCATGACAATATGATATATATATACATACATATTATGTGCACATGTACAGATATATAATATAGAATGTACATATCTATATACATAAATATGTTTATAAATATATATATATATACATAATACACTCCATGTGCCAATTGCTCAAGTGTCCTATGCCCAAATCATCCAAATCGAGCACGTCTGGCCCGTCTGATGCCGCAATACGACTCCTTGCCAACAAGTTGCTTGAAAAAGGAAACGACACCGACATCTCCTGGGCAGGATGCGCAGCTGAAGTGGCGTGCAATTTGGCTACGTTGCACAATCGAGTCTGAAAGCATGTATCGCCAAAATGCATTAAACATTAAACAGCTAATAGATTGAGATTGGATTCAAAGTCCATTTCTGTCTTTACAGGAGCCCGGAGTCCACTACCAAAATCTGAGTGGCTGGCAGTTTCCCTTGCACTCATGGCGGCATGGTGGGTACTTGGTGTTATTTCACACTGCCCACTAGCATCAATGTGCATGTTTAAAAAGCAGCCAAATCTTGGATGTATAATATAACATCCGTGGAATAACGATCTCTCAGCCTGGCGATTTGGGCCAGTTGCTTCGTGTCTTTCATAATTCGGGGGTCAAAGTGAAACTTTAGTTGACCCAGTCAACTCCTCAAACTGAGCAGAATAGTCCATGGAGAAATGTTGCCCATGCAGTCAGTCATCCAGGGTCCACAAAAAAGGTCAACCTCGGGGTCTTGCTTGCGGTTGCACCCTGCACGGATCGGCTTCACATTGGGATACATAACTGGCTAGATTGGCGAAGAGTCGAAGAGAAATAATACCAACCAAACACGTAAAACACACGAAACACGCCAAGCACCCGGAGTTTAAAAGGATTGATGAAGCACAGTCGAAATTGGTTAGTCAGGCCAGTGACTTTATCCCACGATTGGTGCACGATTGTGCCATGCACAATAGGAACACGTTCGCTTGTCATGTCTTGCATTGTGTTGACCAGGCCTCTCAGTTTTCACCAATAGCTAAAAACGAGATCAATTGCAGAGGGTTCTCGGCGATTCAGGAAGCCGATAGCATTGAATACAAAGGACATGTGAATGTGTTCGACTCTGACCTAATCAAACTTTGTCAAGCTTTCCACTGCATTCTGAATCAGCCGTGAGACCCTATAATTGGTGAAACAAATCATTGAAGCCACTTGTCTTCAGGCGGCCACTTACTTTTCAGACGGCTTGTAGGACTTTCCAATGAGCCACCCTCAGATCTCTCTCCCTTGCTTTTAAGGTCGGTGTTTGATCAACGCTCGGTGCCCTTGCATCAAATGTCCTACCTAGATCAGGAACCCCCCTTTCAAAGCTATTTTCGGTCAACGAGCGGCAAATAAACCAATACTGATCAATACGGCATGTTATAATTATAATGCAGTAGAAACTAATTCCAAATTGTAACTCGAATCAGGTGGGGCCTGCATCAAGACTTCACACCGCTGATTGCCTCACATGTGCCATAGTCTGCTCAATTGCTTTAAGGCTTTGGCCGCCCAATGCGCCAAACAGTTCCACGGCTGGCAAGACCTCAGCACTTACAAGTAGGATTCCATTACTGGAGGATGTTCTGGAACAAACCAAGGATGGAACAAAGGCAGCACACGACAACCCGACGCTACTAGGTCCAAAATGAAAAGCATCAGCTGCATCAGTTCATTGAATTTCAACCGGTCCAAAACAGGAAAGACGCAATCACATGGCTCCTGGCCTACTAGGAGCAATGACGCTACTGGGGGCTCCCGGCATTGCTACTAGGAGCAAGGACGCTACTAGGGGCTCCTGGCCTTACCACTAGGAGCAAGAAGCGCCGTAGAGTCAGAGTCCACAAGGTCCCCGCGAGAACGCGGGCCAAAAGTGCCGGAGGTTTGTCCGCGGTTGCAATCTGCAAACCCGAAAGCGAAGCAAGTTCAAAGTACTTTACCGGCCTGAGGCCAACTGCGAACACTAAAACAACTTGGGCATGTTTAACTATATATATACTAAATGATACTAAATGGCATCACCATGCATCACCATTCCGCATATCTTCTTTCGTTTGCACTTCATGCAAAAGATCGTGGACTCAAAGTGTGGGCTTTGACTTCAGAGGCTCGACCGGATTCACGACACACTCACACGTCTCACACACGCCATCCGGGTGCACCAGGATGGCGATCCGGGTCAAGCCATCAAGAATCAAGGCCAGGTTCAACGTCCTGGGCACGGTCCTCCTGCCTTGAACGGTCCACAGGCCATGTCGCTACATGTCACTACCGTTCCTTGTGTCTCGGCACCCCTTGCTCTGCTCTCTTTCAGTGTCCTGTAGGTCTCGGAGCTCAGCCGTTTGGGACCTGCCACTGCCGCTGTCTGACCTCGGCTTCACATGTGAGGGATGTGTGAGGCCAATGACTCCGTGACTCCATGGTCGGCGGAAATATGTATACAGTATCTATAGTTGTACATAGAACATCATAGAACTACACTATGGCATACTATGGCCAACAAGGGCTGCTTTTCACTGATTCATCGAGGGTCGCAGCATGTTCTATCTGCAGCGACCTTGCTTTGTACACGATTCGGCCCGTTCGCCGAAGTTCGCCCAAACCTGCAAACGGTGAGCAGTTCACGATCAATCAACTCCGCGCACAAGCAGAACCAATGACAGCACAAAAAAGTGAAGCTTGGTTTGAGCTTAGGTTTGAGCTAGGTTGTGTGTTTCGATTTTATCCGTATACTGTATGCAGCACAGATTGGCCAAATGCCAAATCATTCAACGATCGAGACTTCAATCATGGGCCAATTGGGCACGAATGGAATCCGGGTTATATAGAGCAATTAAAAAAGAGCATCTTCATACTACAAGGAAATGTAGTGTGATAGATCCTGTGAACTTTTATTTTGTTTATGCAGTCTATACTTGTTTAAGTCAAAGTCACCACTTTAATTTCAATCTGTTGGCTTCTCGATGGACTGCCATCGCCTCAAATCTCCACTCCAGCTTTGCGAAGGGAGGCCTTCGCGGCTGGCTTGCCCAGTTGCTCTTCACTGCGCTGTTTTGTTCCATTGGATTGTAAACATATTTGCAACATCTGACCACAAGACTCCAGCCAAAATACACAAACTGAACGTCTCTAAAGTGGAGCCGAATCTTCCAATATGGCCACTGGTGGCTAGGCTTACAGCTTGCATCAGCACCTTTGCTCTCTATTTCACTGATCATCCGGCAATCCAGCGCCAGTGCTTCCACCACTGTGCTGGGAATCCTGGGGATCTACATAGTTCAACTTTGACATTCGCTCTTGCCATCTGGGCCTGCATCTGTCCAGCAACCCGGTCTGAAGCATTTTTGCACATTTCCTTCAAGTCAATATGCCGCAGCATGCTGCAAAGATCCTCCCCACCACAATTCAGGAAAATGATCAATAATATGTTTTCTGGAAGGCCAACATCTGAACAAGGCTGTCGTGCTCATGAGACTGCTGCATGCTGCTGCCAATGTTTGTGCCTTGTAGTACTTAGTATGCATCCTTTGCGCATACACATGAATGTATAGTATGCAGTGTCAATATCCGCCGACCCCAGCGATGGTGGGGGAGCGCGCCAGAGATGTTCAGGCAGCGTCAGAACATTTTTGGTTTGGGTAATGCTGGCGGGGCTACGTTACAAGGCTGGCCAGAGACAGGGCAGCAACCATTCTGCACGTGGAATTGTATTAATATATATTATGCCTCGTAATGCCTTGTGAAAAAAACTGCAAAAACATGTTATACTACACACGTCGTGAAGTCAATTTCGTGCTATTCGGGAGTCATTTCATTACGTTCAGGTGTCGTGACTTTTTTGGGGTTGGAGGGGCCAAGGGATGGTGCTGCGGCCTCAACCTGTTTTGCGTGGCAATAGGTTGTGAGAAATAAATAACATGTATTGGAACACATACCGTGAGCATGTGTGCCTGTATTCTCGAATCTAGCACTGCTCTAACACTGACACTAAAATGGAACCAACAAAACTCCGAGCCCCTCTTTACGTGGCCATTGGCCTGTGCTCAGTGCTTGTGTTTTTCTCTTGCTTGCCCGGCCTCACAGTCTGGAAACACTCCTGCAAAGGGGTTTCATGTGGCTCGCTCTGAGGCCATGCGGCCAGCGTTGTTTTCCAATTTGTGGAGCATTTAAAGAGACCCGAAAAATGAGTTGCCTGGCTTACGACTTTGGAAGTTCAAAGGGTTTGTCACACTGGCCAGTGAGGTGAGGCGACGCGCAAGGTTTGTCGCCTCCAGGTGGTCCGATTTTTTGGCACAAGAAGTAGCTGTGCCAGAAAGAAAGCGAACTTCAGAAGCCAGTCTACTGGGATGTGATGCAAGACTGGTAATGTTGGATCACGATTAGTAAAGGGTGCCTCTATAATGCTAAATTTTTCCAAAATTATTCAGACCCCCCTGTTTGAAAAATGGTACCTCAATAATGCTAAAAAAATTGGGCCCTAAATTTTTATAGTGGAAACCCAATAAATCAGGGTTTGAATTCCTTCTGAGGCCAATGATTATGATTCATTAGCTGATATAGCTTTCTCTAGGCTTCTTCAAAACTGACAGCTGACCAAAACCACCAATTCCCCAATTAAACCCTTTATAAAACATTGCTCCTAAACAAATTTTCAAGGTAGTAGACCAGGAAGGCACCTGATCCTCAATAATAAATTTGTTTTTGGGACCTCTATTGTGAAAAGTTTTTTTCCACTGGAAAAAATGCACATGGAATCTCCCTTTACTTGGCTCCTGAGGCCAATGATTATGATTCACTTGAGGCCAAGGGGGGGGCGAAAGCTAGCGCTCCAGAATGGGAAAGTGGAGGGCAGCGAGGTAGGAAAAAACACGGCGCTCTTTTTGGAGGCAGGGGTGAAGAGTCCTTTATATGTGGCTCTTTGCCCGGATCCTC
>CAXAMN010028839.1:308411-329349 GCA_963970005.1 Durusdinium trenchii
TTTTTTCCACTGGAAAAATTGCTCATGGAATCTTCCTTTACTTAGGAAGCCATGGAAGCTGAGGAAGAAGCTGAAAGCTTGGGGCTTCTCTTGAGCTGAAGATCTGAGGCTGCAAAGCAAAAGGATAATGAATACTACAATCAATTACAAAAGATCCCTCACCAGGAATCCAGATTTGTTTTGGTGGTAATTTATTATAGAGGGACCCCTATTTGTTTGAGGGGGGGGGGACCCCCTTTACTAATCAGGATCCAACATTAAGCAGAATGTCATGAATTGAACATGACCAAGACTGCTATGAATCTCAGGCAGGACATGGCAGATACCCGTACAGGCACATTGCGAAGCTGGCTCAGCAAAGTATCTCTGTTTTACGACCCCATCGTTTCACAGCAAATGTCGCGTGGTGTCTTTCGTTTTGATCTCAGCTGATCCGTGGCCCCAGAGGAGCGGAAGACGGGCGTGAAAAGGCTCAGAGCTTGGCACGGCGTTGCACGGAAATCGCTTTGATCTTCTTACTCTGTTTAATTTCAAGCCATTAGCTTAAGGAGCCACAGGGCGCATCGATACAACATCATCTACCGTCACAACAACACGTGCACTGTACCACATGTGATTACATATTCGACTGTAGTTCACCATTCTTCCCCCTGCATTCTTGCTGGAGAAAGTGCCAACATGCGAAATTGGAGCAGTCTCCAATGAATATTGGAGCTATTGTGAAGGCATTGGACAGTTCATCAAATCTGTGATTCTGTGTGCTCGGAAAAGTGACCCTGCGTCCCTTGGCTTAGCTGGCTTTGTTCTCGCCAAGAGTCCATGCCACTTTCTCCGGCATAGAAGCCTGGCAAACAAACCAAACGTGAACCCAAAAAAGCATCTTACATTGTCGGCCCATTTTGGTACACAACTGCAGCTGAACAAAAAACACCATCATAGCAATGCCCCCACGACATTGGGTCTGAACCCCTCCTAGCTGCCGAAGAAAGTTGGAAGCATCCCCAGGTTCTCGCATCATGGGAGGCGATCGCTCCACACTGCGGCGCACATACTCAAGCATGGACTTCCTCAGCAATGTATGGAATCAGGGTGCACCTCGATCTCTATCTCCCCACTTTTTTGCTTATACTCTTGGGCTCTCAACAGCTGACCACCTCTCAACCTTCCGTCATCCTAATGATGGTGCACAAATAGTCCTATTAGGTGGCAACTGTCATAGCATATCCCAGCATGTGCTTCAAAGTCATTGCCGCCTGCAACCCGATATACTGAGGATAGGGGATTATCTATATCTATCTATCTATGTCTATATATATATATTATGTATGGGTATGGGATGATAAAGGTACTGTATGGCACAATGGCATCTTCTTATGGTGGCTGCGTGCCTGTTCTGCGCTTTGACCCAAAGAACCTCATGAAAAAGCATCCTTGCCTGCACAAGTTCGCACGTCAATTGTGTAAACCTGTTTTGACGTGCTTAAACTCTGTGCGGCAAAGTGCATGCATTCTTCCACTGCTGGACCTCGAGCCCGGAGCTCGTGAAAGGCTTTGGTGATGACCGTCAGCGAGCCAATGCGGAAGGCGTCCGCAGGCACCTCACCTGTCAAGATGGAACGCTTCTTTGACCTTCCGGTCTTTCGATTCATCTTTCAATGCAAAATGCTCAGATTCGGCCACAACCCATGCACTAACAATCCCCCAAGAGGTTCACAACCGACAAACATCCTGCTGCAAATCGAGTTGCTTCCATCCCGGCAAGTGTAAGAGAAAAGGACTTCTGTGTTGGTCTTTGGGAACTTCGGATCGTGATTGTCCAGCAAACGTGGGATGCCCCGACAAAAGGCTTCCAGTAATTTGGCATTCCAGTGCTTACGCTTGCTGAAAGCAATCCTTAGCAAGAACAAACAGGGAATGACACATCGTAAACACTACTTTAGAGTCATTATACATAATAGTTGTTTATATATTAGGCTGGCTAACCTGCCTGAAAACATGTGAGCCTCGTTCCCGCCAAGGATCATACTGTTTTGAAAATTGCGAGGTGCCAAGGATCGGAGACGATTCGGGCGGTAGAGCTCCTGTTGGCATGCATTTGTTGCTCTGGGGTCACGAAGCTCCTTTTTCTTGACTTGGGAATTACTACCCATGATGGGGGTACAACAATTTCCTTGAGCAGGGTCGCGGCTAGTACAAAACTTTAGCGATACTGCATCAGCCTTCAGACTGCACTTGGAGCGCAGGCATCGCCAAATCAATTCTGCCCCGAGTTGACTACCACACCTTGAATCACACCCACTGTTTTTCCTGATCCCTTCCCATCAGTCCTGTGCGGAAAGCTCGAAGTATTGGTCATGACGAAATTCCAGCTTGGAAAAATTCCACACCATTGTGCCTGACATGGGGAATCCTGTCGAACTGAACATGCACGTCCCTTCAGTGACAATCACGGAGGTGCGGCATGGGGGCATGGGGGAAAATGTTGCGGCAAAATGGCCACCCCTTCAGAACTTCTGACCCACCTAAAGAGCAGCGGTCCATAGTTGGAATCCAGCCCTTGCAGAAATGATCTGCAACTGCATTGAGCAGTTCTTCATGATACACTCCTCTGGTCGCGCACATCACATTGTACAACCAGTCGGGACATTTCAACGCATGACACGACGACTAAATCGGCTCAGGAACAGAACGCATGCCCATATGAGCAGTGTCAAAAACCGGTCTACGATCTGTTATACTCATGACTTGCTTCCGCCAATGCTTGCGCGGAGCTTCCGCGACCTGCGTTTTGGCTTCCGCGGGCCATGTTTGGTTGAAATCCTCTTCCGCGCCGCTTCCGCGACGTATTTCTCAAAAGTGCTCATAGGTTAGACAAATCTCCTTAAAAATCCTTAAAGTATAGAGGCGTATATTATTTGTCAAGAAGATCACATATGAACTTCCGCAAAGCTTGGGCGATGATGAATTTTACCATATATACGACCGCAGTTTTGGCTCCGCGGCAAATTGGACTGAGTTTACAAGTTTACTTAAACTGTTCGTGGGAGGTTTTTGACGCTGCTTATATGGGCAATGCCTGTTCCCGACGCCTCCTGATTGATTCAAGAAGCAGCCTCATGCAAGCCCTGAATGCGCGTAGCACGTACGTACACAATCAGCTATATATTATGATCATATTTTGGAGAAAAGGGCAAAGAGAGAGGTAGAAGGGAAAGCAAAAATATACTGACAGTACACATGCCCTGCATGAGTTTCACGCATTGCAGTATATAACCCTCCATCATTGCAACACACTGTCAGGCCGCTCGTCCGGAGTCCTGCCCGCGCATAGGTCCAAACAAAGTACGTGAGATTGATGGGATGCATCCGCTCCAGTCGTGTGCACAACAGCCGTGTACATGCTTCAAAGAACTCGTCATCTGCGAACAGCTGACGGCTGGCCTCAAGCCACCGTTGAGTTTGGCGTATGCCTGCTATCAATCAAAGACCGACCGTCGAGTCTCGTCCCTCAATGTACTAATGCCTCACTGGCATGCCTCACTGACATTATTCCATAGAAACCCATTCATAGTGAAAGTGAGTGTTGGATAGTGTTGGGGCACTGTTCAAAACGACTATATACTTTCCACAAGACTTGGCTCAATTCGCAAGGAGTGGTTCATGTGGAGATTTGAGGGGTATACAAAATAGTGTTTGCATTGGGGCCAGGCGGCCTCAGCATCAGAGCTGAAGAAACTCTTGGAAGCGCTAGACTCCCTGTTCTTCTCGCTGGTATCTTTCCCTCCGAAGAACCAAAAGCAGCGATACTGATAGTCATGCCACGACAACACTCGTGGCAGCCAAGATTCCTTCGGGTGACATGTGTTGGTGATTGTCGACGAGCCCCAAAACATTCTATTAAAACATGTGCAAAACACCAAAAGTTAAAAGGACCTCATCGTCCCCACCCCTTCTATTTGATCAACAACTTGGCTTCCAAAGGTCGATTCTGTCAAAAGATTGGAATGTGTTAATCAGGTTCTTGAATATGATAGACCTTGATCCTGCAAAGCACTATAGACTTTAACCATCTTTAACTACCAAAGTCTTTTGACACAAGTGCGGAGGGCCCTGTTCAAAAAACTTTAACGCTCAAGTGAGTCTCAAACTCGTAGCATGCTCTTCGTGCCAGCTCCTCCGCTGAAAAACCAAAGTCATCTGCATGACCTTCCCGCATGATCGATTTCAATTCGAAAGGTGTGTAGTTCCAAACTGGGCCATCCTGAAAAAAATCGCTGCTCAGGTCAACGGGTCTCACTTGCGCAGTGGACCCTGTAGCTGGGCACTGATAGGTTGTTATCCTTGGTCCAAACTGTTGCACAAACCATCTTGATCTAGCAGCAGGGCCCAACATTTCATGGGTTGCATTTCTGATCCACTGGGAAGCCCAGGAAAGGAAACACAAACTAAAAGCGATACGGACGAAAACAAGCAAAAGGCACAACTAAATGACTTCCGCGTACAGCTGCATACGTATACACAAATGATCATAAATGCAACTGTTCATGTACAATGTACATAGTACACAGCGGCTGAAAATTCAGCCTGGCAGGCCCCCAAAGCCACAAAGCAAAGAAGTATTACCCAAAAAGCAATCCATAAGGTGTCAATAGACTTGAGGCCAGGGGGGGGGGCGAAAGCTAGCGCTCCAGAATGGGAAAGTGGAGGGCAGCGAGGTAGGAAAAAACACGGCGCTCTTTTTGGAGGCAGGGGTGAAGAGTCCTTTATATGTGGCTCTTTGCCCGGATCCTCCTGCGAGAGAAGAGAGAGAAGAGAGACGGAAAGACGAGAGACAGAGAGGAGAGAGAGAGAGAGAGAAGAGAGAGATGAGAAAGAGATGAGAGAGATGAGAGAGATGAGAGAGATGAGAGAGATGAGAGAGATGAGAGAGAGAGAGACAGTGAGACAGTGAGACAGTGAGACAGTGAGACAGTGAGAGTGAGCGAGTGCGGCCGCAAGATACGCAACGCTAACCGCATGCCAAAGAGCGACGACAGGACGGAGTCGAACTTGCGAAGAGGGAGGAGGGAGGGAAGGTGGGAGGAAGACAAGGAGGAGGAGAGGGGAGGTGGGGTGGGGAGAGGGGAGAGGGGAGAGGGGAAAGGGGAAAGGGGGGGGGGGGTCTTCGACCTGAAAAATCAGGGGTTAGGATTTGCACCCGGTCGAAAGAAACCTTGCTATCGCAAGAGTAACTCCAGCTAGCTTCGCTAGCTTTCGTGAATAGCCAGCCAAAAGAAACCGAATGAAAGTACGCATTCAGATTCACCATGCATGACAGTACTGAGCCTCTCAGCTTGCCAAGAATCCCTCTTGATTCGTGGTACCAGTATGGCTCACAATTCACTTGCGGATGGGCCATTCTTTCAATCCAGCCATCACTGAGAGAACGGATGTTCAGGGAATTCCATGCCCAATATTCTTGATATTCTTCTTCAGAGCCACCATCTTGACTCATGACAGGTAGCGACACTTGCTGATCCTCCTCGACGAGATCCTCTGAGACATAACGGTAGTAGCCTGGCGCCGCGCCGGCAATGCGCCCCGACACAGGCGCCAGGGCCACTGGCGCAGCTGGCGCAGCTGGCGCCCGGCGTGAGGCTGAGATCCACGTGCGTCGGGGCTCCGATTCTTTGCTCTTTGATTTGTAGTAGGAAGCGACTTGACCTCGGTGCACGGGACCCACTTTCGCATTTCAAGAATCTATCCAATAGTGATGTCAATCTTGGTTGTTTGGTCTGTGATTTCTGGCAACTACAGGCTCCTAGCCCAGACCGACACTCCAAACACCAAAGCGAAATGGACCTCGCCTGTTCCCTCACCATCAGAGAAATAGGGGCTGTCCACCACATTCAGTCCTTGGCACCCCGCTGAAGAATCTCCGAATAGCTTGGATCCTCAATTAGGTCCTCAAATGTCTTATATAGGTAGGAACAAGAACGATAGTAGGGGCTCCTGGCATCGCTACTAGGAGCGATCGGACGCTTCTTGTTCAATTGTCTCTGCAAACGACTCATTGACCGAGTCTCCGGTGCATGCAGCGTGAAGCATGACGGACATCACCGGACTCCCGCGGGCTTCCCAAAGGCATTGTACTAGGTGTTGGCTTTGTCTCAAGTTAGTTATCCTGAAGTGGATAGACTATGAGACAATCCGGAGAAAAACAAAGCTCCATCAGCTCCATCTTTGTACTCTAGGAATCTTGGAACTGCTACAGTATTTGCTCATGCTGCATGCTCTAATGCCACGCAGTGTGTGTTGCAGCACAACTGTGCATGTGTGCATACAGGCATACGAGACCAAGTTCAAGCTGGAGGCATAGGCCCAAGCATTTGCTCAAACTGCACCATATGCCCCAATAAGTGCTGCTAGAAATCAGGCAATGTGCTCTTTGAATTCATGCAGGTATCATCAAATGGATGCCAGAATATTGAAAGGGTTCTGGATGGTTCCTGAGAAAATAAATAAGGATTCATTTTTGCTTTTCTCCTGTGCATTCGTGCCTTCGACATCAATCAGCAACACCCCGCAATTTACAAGCCCGATATGAAAGTGTAAAATTCCGCTCATGGATCTCATTCAAGAACTGGCTTGGGGCCAAGAATCAGCTGTCTTTCCCAGCTATATAATTTGTAAAACCATGATAAAACTGCTCTTGAGAATTGCCGTGAAACGGGTCACAAACCTCAAATATTGCATGCGTGCGGATGGCACAGCTTTACTTTAGAAAGGCCTGTCAACTGATTGCGAGCTGACGATTTGGGATTGCAAGCACACCAAAAGAACTCCCACTGAAATGGCTCCCCGGCATACATGGGCGCACGCCGCAACAATGAAGCACCGCAGTGCTCCCAAAGTAAAGGGGCCAACAAAGAGGCAAGCACTGCCCCAAACGACCTGCTTGGTGGGAGAATCAATGGCAGCTGGTGCGCTTGTGTCAAGCGACAAATTGCCAGGGCCAATCAATAAAAACAAGTCAAACGCAAAGAACATGTCGCCTGATGCACTGCCGTTGCGGCATAGCCTACCTAAGCACCAGTGAACGTTGTTGTCAATTCTGAACAAGACCACAATAATCCACCATTCGCATTATCAGTGATGCCCACAGGAGTTTGGCCTTTTCGCTCTAGTCCGAGTCCATGACGGCCAACAACGTGAGCAGCCACTTGCGGCCCTTTTGAGCCCGCACATCGAGTTTGAACTTGGGCAGCCCATATTGTTGCAACATTCCTGGCAATGAAACTGGTTTCAAACAAATAAAGCACCGTCAGGATAACCGCTAGAACAACACAGTGACCTTGTGGCAAATATCCAGGGCAGCTTGTAATGAGGTTCATCGACACATTGTGAATCCACCAACGAAGGAACGAGATACGTAGAAAATCAATCCAGTCTCGGGACCAAGCCATATCCCGCTCTGCAGCCATACCAAGCAATCGCAGCCAAAGGCGCCTAATACCCAGCGCTTTCTTGGTCCCAACAAGTGCACAACAAAACGGTGAATTGGGAAACGATTGGTCGAACAAAAGCACCCATGGTGGGCAAAATATATAGGTCAACAAAAAGAGCAACAAAATGCAACTTGTGCGAGGTTCGCCTGCGCCAGCAGGAAGCCTTCAGTCTCTAGCCTCAAGGAGTGAATTGAATGACTGAATTGCCCATGTGCAGAGCAAAACATGTGCCCAACTGGTATATAGTTCCTTGACTTATTACCTACAAGATCCTAACAAGCAAGTACCCTTGGCTCGAAAATGCGTAATTAACCACCAATCAGTGTCCCAAGGTAGTAAAGGCACTTGCAGTCACTTGGATTCTGACGGCACAGGCCGTTCACCTAGCCTCAGTCTCGTTCTGATGCAAATATTGCAGCCCTTGGCCATGTGGCCCACGTCACTAATGCCGTCTACAGTCTACAGCCTCGTGCTATAAGAATGTACAATCTGAATCATAGCTGCAACAATTCTTTCAGAGCTGTGCAACAGAAGCATGAAAGAAGCTTTTGAGAAGGAGAAGTGGCTTACACTCCCTGGGATGATCATAGTCATAGAATCATACAGAAAAACATGGACAACCACCTGTTTGTAGAGGACAATGGTCATCCAAGGGGCTCTTGTCCACTTCCATGATGCTGCAGGGAGTGTAAGTCATCTTAAGATTGTGTTCTTCCAAACTTCTGCCTCTCGGCACCCGACAGCCGCACCAAAACACCTTATTCGGTCCAAGCTTCACCACTTGATTCTTCAGGACGTGCCGTCTAGCTATGAGACTTTCTCAAAAGTCTTACAAGCCTGACTATCACGTTGAGCTAAGGTTGACGAATAGACACAAGTAGAGCTAGAAGACTGGAAACTGGAAAAAGAGGTTCGATTCGCTCTTTAGATTTGTGGGTGACAGTTGACCAGCTGCAATTCCATTGGACGACAACTCGACCTCCAAATGTGATGAAGAGGAGCCAACTTGTGATCTTCGCCAAGCATAAAATGCCAAAGTGGAGCCATGAAGCTTAGATCCATGACATTCTTCAGGAGAAAGAGGGTACTGGCACTCAGCACTGCCAAACCCAACGTCCTCAAACACCAATGTTGCACTAAGGACAGCCATGTTGGTGGATTGATATGATAACTTGCACAAAGTAACTTTGCTTCAATCTGTCTTGAAGTTGAACCTTTTGCTAAAGGCAAAGGCTCTCCAGAAATAACCTGCCGTCACTATGCCGTCACTATATAATTTGGTTTAAACTCGGAATCTCTGACAAACTAATTTGTACAAAAGGAAATGAGGCCATCAACACTCCGTAGACAATACGGGAGGCCGTCATCTCATCAAAACAAATCCTGCGTGTCGGTCGCTCCTGAAGGTGCCACCGTTTAAGCGGTCACGGCCTGCTGCACTGCGCAGCACGCCGCAGCACACCTGCCGCGGGTGCAACGAGTCCTGATCACCCTAAACTGCGCCCCAAGTGAGACAGGATCACTGCAGCCATGATGAGCGGAGCCTTGGCGAGCAGAAAAAGCGTCGCACAACCAGGGTATATTAAATGATGCATGGATGGTTCTGGCATATATTTTGCACAGCCTTACCTTGCCCTTCGACTGACTGATGCAGAGTCGCAGTAAGGGACTTCAGGCAAACACTGATTACAATCTACACACATACATCATAATTCATAACTATATAGTCATGCACGGCGATTGTTGATGCTCGTCAACATGATACTTCCTCATGGGGTGCCCTGCAATGGAAAAATCTGCCAACCGTGCAGTCGCCACCACGTAAGCAATCTGGCGAGTTACCAGGTGCTTGAATGATCTTGAAAGGATCGCACACAAGCGAAGGCAGGTATGAGAATGATTGAGAAATATTGATAATGTAAAGAGTCTAAACGTATGAAATGGGTCTGCTTGTATCTCAAACAAGAATAGGTCAAAAGAAAAGTCAGGAGCTCATCTTCCCTGTTTCACCACTCTCACCCTGGCCAGCTCTTGTTTGTGTTGATGCTGGCACCAATGGGGCAAAGGGATGTTTGCTTTGACATAGCATAGCGAGCCTGGAAGCTACTCCAGCCAGCAAAACCCCAGGCCGCACGGCCCCAATCCGTCTGGCGGAAGGCAGGAGAAAAGTGTGAAAAAAAAGTCCTGCACCACCGACATAGAGTTGACTAAGGAGCCCCTAATAGCTTCTTGCTCCTAGTAGTAAGGCACTTGTTTCTAATAGCAAACATTGTTACTACTAGTAAGGCACTTGTTACTAGAAGCGATGCACTTGTTCCTAGTAGCAAACATTGTTACTACTAGTAAGGCACTTGTTACTAGAAGCGATGCACTTGTTCCTAGTAGCAAACATTGCTCCTACTAGTAAGGCACTTGTTACTAGAAGCGATGCACTTGTTCCTAGTAGCGAACATTGTTACTAATTACTAGCAAGGCACTTGTTACTAGAAGCGATGCACTTGTTCCTAGTAGCGAACATTGTTACTACTAGTAAGGCACTTGATACTAGAAGCGATGCACTTGTTCCTAGTAGCAAAAAAAAGTCCTGCACCACCGACATAGAGTTGTTCGTGCGTGTATCTCAAAGGGGGCAAGAGGTTCTCCATCCACCTATCACCCACTTAGAAACCACATTTCACCAAAACATACCAAAATCTTGTTTGCGTGAAAGCCTTTTTTTGGGTGGGGGGTGTATGCTGTATGCCTGTATACCTCAGTTTGGCCCCCTTGTTCATGATCTCTGTGCTGACAGCTCCTGCAGTTGGTACAGTTGATCATGCATTCTGTGAAAGAGCTGGCGTCAGCAAGGTCAAGGGTAAGCATGTTACGGCAGATCTTAAGCTTATGATAGTTAATCAGGACACTCCAACCCGCACCCAACTTCAAACTCACAAATATTCACAATTGCCATGAATTGGAACATTTGCTGAGGTTGCACTCAGCACCTTGGCCGCAGCTGCATAGCCTGGTCACATCGTGATGGAGGGGAAATCGGAAAGTCCTTGTGTTATATGATGTCCTTCGAAATGGGCGGCTCCGGACGTGAAACCACAAGCAGCTCTGTGTCCGAAGAGCCTTCACCTTGATTCGCCACCAAGGTCGATGGTTGCAGTGACGGATAACCCTCACCTCACCAGTCAGATCCAGCGCTGGGATTGCTGCTTCAGCGACCCCAGTAACAACATTGCTTCCCCAGGCACTTCCACCTCTGTATATAGAGGTAATTATCAGGTATGCCATTTGTCCATCAAATTTGCCAAACACCACAGCAGAATAGCAGTCAGTTGTACTACATACTGCACTCCAGCTTTAGCCAATACTTGGCCGGTAATGCAGCTCAGAATTGCAAGCCTTTGAAAAAGCCTTCCGCAGCCATTCTGTGCCTGAATGTGACTGCAAATGCTTATTTCTGCTCATGTGGTCATGCAGTGCTGAACCTGACCAAGATTAAAGCACAAAAACACAAAGTGGCGACCGCTCGTCTGCAAGTTATAAAACTTTGCCGCCTGCATGTCCGTGGAGAATTATGCCTCTTGCCTGCCAAAGTTTCATTGTTGGGTACTTTAGGGGTGAGCTGCTTGATCCTAAATGTGACCCCTGCAAACCAACATCAAAAACACATGGTGGAGTCTGCCATCTGAACAGCATGTTTGTGATCAAAGAACTGCTCAATGCCTAGCGCTGGAGGGGCCCACAAGTGCACCTTTTGCGACACCTTTTTCACTCTTTGACAGTGGGCAATCTCTGAAGGTTGGCAAGCACAACAAAACATAAAAACACGCATGGTCTAGGTCTCGCTTTGATGTCATGCCAGCAGTTTTGGATGAACTCAGCTCAAGCACACCTCCAACGAATTGGGCCGACAAAGAGGCTGAAGGAGAAACGGGCCTCAGCCCAAACCCCATTCGGGGTGGGCCATGTCGACGTCACACTGTTCAAGGCAAAGTCGATTTTGGCATGTCTGCCGCTACCGGTCTTTACGCATCTTTGTGCTCAACATGGTCAACCTTGTCAACTTGTTGAGTAACACGGCATCTGACTCCTGTTGAGCAATGCCTCCAGTAACCCACATGAGCCACGAGTACTTAGGTTTATGAAATGCCAACACGAGATCTGACAGTCATTGACACATATGCCAAGGACATGTGTATATATATATATTTATTTATATCTATATATATGTTATATACGTATATACTGATGGGATGTAGACTGCTGGGATGGCAACGGTTTGGTTGAAACCCAGGCATTTGCAGTATCATAGGCTGGTTGAAACCCAGGCATTTGCAGTATCATAGGCACATAAGACTTTGTCTGTTGTCATACTTACATGGAACCTTATGTACATACCAGGAGCACGACAACTTCGGTACTTCACGTAAACATAGCAAACAGTGTCTGAGTGAATGAAGTGTTTCCGGTCCAATGTCTTTGCGGCATGAGCTTGTAAATCTCTTCTTGGGAAATGATGCCCCTTCGGCTCACGGTATTCGTATGTTCTGGTCAGCGCCGCAAAGACAATTCAATCTTTCGGGGAGGGGGAAGGTGGGAGGGGCCTCCAACCTACTAGCATCTACTAGCTTGTGTTGAGCAATGGCAGCCATACATGACCAACCATCAAATATCTTTTGTGAAAAGTATGCGAGAAACAAAAGCAAAACAAAAGCAAATGAAAATGCAAAACAATAGCAAAAGCAAAGCAAAAAGCAAAAACAACCGCAAACAATAAGCAAAAAACAAGAAGCGAAAATAAGGCGAACATAAAAGGCAACAAAGTGGAGCTTGCATGGTTACCGCTTTTGTCTCACATTTTTTCGTTGTTGTTTTTTTCACTTTGTTTGCTGCTTTTGTTTCGCTTTTTTCACCTTTTTCCTAGGAGCGTACAGCGAATATTGCTCACGGGTAAAAGTCTTCATAAGTGCAGAAGTGGTACCAGGAAACAAAAAGAAAAAGCAAAAACAATGCGAACAAATGTGAAAATAAAGCGGAAAACATGTGAACATAAAGCGGAAAAAAGTGAACAATAACGATAAACACGCAAAGCTATATGTTTTTGCTTTTTTGTTTGCTCTACCTGTTGCTTTTGCTTTTTGCTTTAAAACATTATTTTGGCTCCTTGTATCTATGGCTGGCGTGCCCGACTCAATACTAGCGATGGGGCTCATGATTGGCGTCCCCCACCTTTCTGAGGTCACGGCGCAAAGGTTGCACCCTTGCTTTGCAAGCTAATTTGTAGAAGCAACAACCTGCCGAGAATTGTTCGAAGGCATGGCCCATTGAGTCAAAGCTAATAGCTAGTTACAGCTAGGTGTTATCTTCATCGTCTTCATGCTCTGAGCTTTCACTCCATAAACACCCAGCTATGACAATCATGCTTTCATAACATCCCACGGCACACCATATAATTTTTGGTCTAGATTCTTGAGCCAAAAATCATTACAAATCAATGAGGTGATGGCTTTCTGCGATATCACGCAACCCCCAAACCCCATGGCGATCTAGTCTCATACTATTGAGGCTGTCGTTCACCTAAATGCTTCCCAAGGAACTTGAGGCACTCCTTTTGTGCCAAGCATGGAAATTGAAACAACATTAAATTTAGTTAGCTTCAAAAGTAAGCATTGGGCATCGGCCATTGGTCAAGCTGAAAGCAGCACGTGTCATCTCAATCTCATGCAGCCAAGATTGACTGAACACTCCTTTCTTGCAAACACATTACAGTTCTGACACAAGCATATGTCATGTATAACCTTGTTGATAAGGATAGCCAAGCCACATTCAACCAAAATGTAGTTGTACGTAATTTGCACCTGTTTCGGGCTTGGCGACAATATGTTGGTCGATCGATACTGCGAACTGAGGAGCCCTGCCAACAGAAGCCGCAATAAAACCTGACAAACAGGCAACACATCTGTGCCTAGCCTCACACACCCCGACACAACGTTCGAACACATTGTGACAAAAAGTGTGCAAACAAAGGACTTTGTGAGCACCTCATTGGCCCCGTGATGATCCAATGGCAAAGTGGCAAGGCCATACAGTACAGCGGAATACGAATCCCAAAAAAGCTTTGCTAGTGTGGTGTGCACCGATCGGCCTTGACCGGCCCCTGCAGAAAAACTGGCACCCCATTGCTCGCATTGCTGAAGCGTGCACAGCGCATGCAATGGCTTGGTTTTGCAAACAATTAGGCTTGGTGCGCTGCCGAGGGCAGTGCAAGTTTAATCATTCCAGCTTCTGAGGGCAGCGTGTTGTATTTCCCAATCATGTTGTCCGGTCTTTTCAACACGGCTGCGGAGTGATAGCTCCCGCTCCTGTATTGATTCGAGTCAACACTGTGCCACCGCAACCAGGAGCGGCTGGCGAGTACATTAGTTATTTTTGATGAGTATTACGGCATGGCATTACTATTGCCAAGTGACTTGACTGTGCAATATTCAGACACAAACAGCCACCCGCATACACATCATACACCAATCATGGAAGAGTCTTCCAGTGATCCTCTGTGGACTCTGGTGATGGGTGGTCGCCATTTCTTTCTAAGCTGTGTCCGCTCAGTGTTGTTCTTTCGGTCGGCGTTCACGCTTAAGCTAGTCAGACTGCATTGGTCCAACGCTGCAATAATGAGTGCTGAGTGCGAACTTCGGGTGGAAGGGCTGGGTCCGCAAAAGGTCCCGGCATCACAGTACGATTTGAACCAGAACTCTCAATGCTGTTTTATTTGTGGGTGGTTGACCTCCATGCAATGCCACTACTACACACTGCAAACCAAACTCCAAACGTTTTGCAGAGTGAACCTCTGTTTCGAGGTCAATCTGGTTGGCACAAGCCAGGAAATAACAAGTTCTTCGGGTGAGCATGGCAGTCCGCAAGCTCAACAGGAATTGGGAGATTCTCTGCAAATAGCGACTTGGATGGAAAGTCGGCTGACTGTTGAACTCACCCGTGATATTTATTGGGTACTGTGGCCCAACATGCTCAACGCAACTAAAACCCTCTTGAGCAAATTGACAGGAAAATGGAGTCGGCATCGTGGGCTACAGTTTTGTTACAAATCTATCCACATGCCGGTACCATCTGGTCTGATACCAATCCTTATGAGACTGAAAAACCGCCGTGGCGTCTGCCATTCGTGGCACACACCACTCTTTGCAAGAAGCTGTGAACGAACTGGCAAAGCTGCAGAAGATTGGCATCACCTGCCCATGCACAGGAGGAGCGGCGTGTAGGGTAGTACGGTGCATAATGGCAACTACCTTTGGCTCGCATACTATTACTAGTACGTTGAATTTCAAAACCGACGAAAATAGCCACATACCGTGCACACACACACAGAAGTGGATCCTGAAGTATTCCGAATGTCGATTGCTATTGATGCTGGTGCAACAAAAACTGAGATGAAAGTTTAAAGAGTGGCCGAGCCCATACATAGAATGAAGTGGGGCGACATACACACTTGAGCATCATGCAAAATACTACATCTTTGGTTCCATTTTCACAAGCATGACTTCCTTGGACATGTCCGAACAAAGGACTCAAAACTGGCAGTTACGCGCACATTTAGATGTCGGAATTTGATGGTCAGCTTCCAGGCACGGACCTCTGCTTGACAATAAGCTGAACATTGCGTAAGAAAAGGGGAGGATGTTTGGTCCCCTTAATAAGGTCCCCTTTTTTTGGACGGCCGTTTTTCTCAGCTTCCAGGACAGGGCTTTCTCCCTTGACAAGGAACATTCCAGACTGTCCTTCATCCGCCCAGAAAATGCAGCCAGGCAGATCAAGACCACAGTAGGTCTGCCACTGATCCACTCAGAAAGCTGAAGACGAGTTTCAAGTTCTCATGCGGCAACGCCTCGGGTACACTTTGCACAATGGTCGTGAAGAAGACTGACTCATGATGGAGGACAATTGGGAGCTTCTTTGAGCAGTCCAGAACAAACCCTCTGCTAGGTGGCCTGGGGCCTAATACAAGCTGCAAAGCGTCCTTTCAAACGCTTTTTAATGGCTTGCTTGACTTCTTGAGGTTGCAGGCTAGGCTAGCATCAGCTATAAAATATAGTGAATCCATCTGCTCGTGACTTCTTCGTGAGCTATATCATTTAATGAAAAATCTGGACATACTAAAACAGCATGAGTTCTTTAGGTGATGTTTATGGCTCATGTCCAACGCATTTCATTCATTTGGGGCAGTTGGCCCTCGGGGATCCTTGGGTTCCCCAGGCACCCTATTTGCTGCTTCAGGCGCCACGATGCCTCTCACTGTCCTCTGGATCAAGGCCGTCGGCCCGCTTTGCAGGCGCAAGACCACCTGGTGGCGACAGCTCGGAGGCCAAGGTGGATGATAAGTAGGGATTGATTATTAATTCTGATGGGTTATGTACAATGTGTATGTATATGTTATATATATATAATATGTATGCGATTCTGGGATTCTTCCTGTGCAAGAACTCGCAAGCAATGGGCCAAGAAGCTGCGCAAGAAGGGGAAGAAATGGGAAGGGTGGTCTTGAGCACGCCATGCCCACAGCCCACCCTGCCTGGCGTGGTTGAGTATCATCCCCGAGATGGCCCCCGTGCACCCAAAGCTCATCGTGGGAGATCCACCCAGCGGCATTGCCACGCCACAGGGGCCGGCCCTGCATGGTCGGAGCTATCTTCCACTCCTGCCGTTGAAGATCGAACCTCAACTGCAGCTGTGGGACTCTGTGACTGTGAGGTTGTTGAGACACCTTTGATGAATCAGGATGAATCAGCACCCTTGGTCGGAGTTTGCTCTATCAACTATTCACGCATGGTAAGTGCACTCCCAACTGCTGATTTCGCCAGGGAAAATGCTGGGGGCCATAGAATGTCCAAGACACACGTAGAGGCCATACTTCTTCGATGAGCGCCCCCTTCCCTGGCCAAGAACCATAAGCTTCATCTCGTGTAGGCCTAAAATGCTCCTGGACGACTTCACCTTGGCAGTCTGACAAGTTCAAGCATGTTTCACCCACCAGGTCAACTTACCTTGTCACAATGGCAAAGCTTTGGCTATTATTGGCTTGAGGTTGCCTTGGGGGTTTTCTTGTGCCCTGCGATGGTGGTATGCTCCGGATATGCCCCAGACCATCCTCCAGCACTGTGGCTCCTGCCGCAGCCAATCTCGGAAGCTTTTCCGCACCCCACCCAACCTGACCAACCACCCTTTCAAGGCGCTCGGAAATGCTGTTCTTGCAAGGCCTCCACGGGCGGGGGAGGCTCGCTCAAGTTGCTTGGGCGGAGCTCCTGCCAAGTATAGTTTACCAAGTCGAGCATCCAAACGTCGTTGAACTGATGGTGAGCATCCGCCCCGCCATAGACTACCATCTTTGATCCTGAGTTAAGTCTGTCGGACAGGACCACTATATAATCATCCCGCTCCAACACTGCAAGAGTAGAAGAGCTGTTGAAACCTTATCACACAATCAAACGGCTAACCTCGGCTCAATTCCTTGAACCCTGCTGCCTGGCCTTCCAACCTAGCGAAACATTGTATTGGTATTGAACGATGCAATCTTCTTGTCATCTCAACTCCAACACCATCACCTGATATGACCATGTCTCTGCGCTGCATGGTGTTGCACCAACACATCTCGAAAGCCTCCAGCAACTGGTTTTAAACAACTTATTCTTCTTCTTATCACCAAGTCTGTAGTTTGTGAGGTCTGCTTTGGCCTATGAAAGGCCCATCGAAATCTCCAAGACTCCAACCAACACAGCCCCATGCTGAGCCCGGGGAGCTGGGGCATTGCCCTTTACCAGAGCTGGCAGCCAGCCTGCGCCAAGAGCGTCTCAAAACCCAAAAAAAAGTCCGGACGGCCTATATATAGTTTAAAAAACATACATACATATATATATATATAATCCCGTCCCCTTCACCGTCCCCTTCACTCTACCATCTACTGCCCCAGAACCACTAGTTGAATCTGCTCTTGTTTGGGATCATCTGCGGGTTCTCCCAATTTTTGCAAAATAAGGCAGGGGGTCGCACCCATCATGTCTGTTATGGCTGCTGCCATGAAGCTGCCCTTCAGCTGTCTCCACAATGCTGCCCGTGTCATGCAAAGGGGAGACGTGGATAGTTAGTGTGGGCCAGTCAAGTCAAGATGCATCCGGCACTGAACTTCCAACGTGGCATGCTACAAGTGTGCTGCACAGAGTACGTTTGCGAAACATGAGCTGCCAAATGCTGTGCTTTGGGCCGGGCGGAGATACAGTAAACAAACGAGGTACTAGTACCAAAAGGTTTGTGCAAAGCCAAATCCACGCGCATGACTGCACGAGTGCATGATAGGAATCGTTGTCTACAAAGACCTTTGGCAGCACGTGACGATCAGTTTATCACCTTGCCTGGAGTTTCTTCAGATGGATCAGCATAGTCGAGAACGTGAACCTCAGGTCCATGGCAGCAGTGGCAGTTGCATAAACCATGAGTTTCCTTAAGCTGAATAAAATCTTTTGCACACACAACTCCGTACCACACACATACGTACAAGCGGCGTACTTAAGTCAAACCACGTCGCGTGAAGTCAACTCACTGCATGGGCACAAGGTTTCAGCGAGAAGTCAGCCCACTCGCGTGAAGTCGACTCATTTTGGTCAAAGCACAATGGGCACACTTGAAAAATGAGCACGGCAGAAAAGTGATATGTTCAAGGAAAAGTGTGCGCACACTGTGTTATGGCAGGCAATTGGCCTTGCTTTCTAGATGTTTCAAGCCCAAATCTCAATGGCACAGCACCATTCAGCGCGAGCACTACTCTTACCTTCGTCCTATACATCTTCCTACGGTCAACCAAAACAGAAGCAGCAGGAGCTCTGCACCAAAACTGTCACAAAGCCTTGACCCTTCACCCCTGTGGAAGCTGCCCTCCCCCGAAGAACAGATTCATAAATACAAAAACGTGACAATCAGGCACACCATGGGCACAACACAAAACATGTGTTATAGATCAATACAATCTATGCTTAGACATCCCTGTGGAGTGCAGTTCTGCAAGGGCACACGGTTTCGAGTCGACTTTACACAAGCTGAGTCGACTTAACGCTAGTACCTAGTATTTAAACAGAAATGCATTGCAATGTAGCTATGCCCAAAAAGTTCATATGGTTGAACCAAAGAAAACACGCCAGGCTAACACATCGATTGATTGCATCAGACCTCTTTTAGTGACGAAAACCGTCTTGTTTCCTTCTTTAGACGACCTTGGATTTCACAGCCTGCTCAGTCGAGAAGCATCATTGTAGTACTCATATGGCCCATTCACACAGCACTGCCCTCCAAAGAGCACGATGCAGCTGGTGGCGTCATCGAAGACAATTGAGTGGTATGCACCAAAAATAAGCAAGTCATCGCAAAGATCAACAAAGCTGCCGTCCTGCATGATAATAATAATGTGTATGTGCATGTATCTATGTGTATATTATGTGTGTGTTTGTGTTGTGTTCTTCAGTCGCTATATGTCGCTATAAACGGACCTGCCCTGAGGACAACACGTTCAAACAAGTTTGTGGAGGCACATGATGGACGACACATCACAAGGAAGCGCAATGCCAACAGCCAAACAGTTCCGGAGGACAGTTGTCAGCGGGTCCTCAGTGTCCAAGCCCCAAGTGTCTCGCAGATTGTGCTTCTGATCAAAGCCGCCCACAACAAGAAGCAAAGCTCCTGGTGGAGGACTGGAACTAGTTAATTGGGTTTACTCGTTCCTTCAGATGGCCCTCGACATGGTATAGACGTCAGTGTGTGCCATCTGAACTCGTGCAATGCCAAAAGCAAACTTGGCTTGGCCTTGGGGCCATATTTCACGTCAGTGATGCTGGGTTCCAGTATCTTTGAGTCTCCTAATGAATCTGCACCAACTGCAGTAGCAACAGGATACTGTAGCTGTCTTTCAGGTATTCTGATAAGGGTGCCACACCAAAGCCCACTTGGTTGGGCAAAAGTGCCCTGTGGCAGGCTACCATTGTATATTGTGAGTCGCTCCTAGGGCGACAAAATGCGACAAGTAAGGGGGAAAAGCACGCACAAGCACATGTTATCATATCATATGACATCATAATCCATCTTTGTTACCGCCCTCTCTTTATATTATAAAACTACAATCAATATTAATTACAGTAACTACTATATATTGTCTTCAGAATTGCCAGGTGCACACAGGACTTGCATGCCAAAATTAAAGACAGCTTCAACCCTGATGCGCGGACAATGGGCCTGGCACCTCGCACACAGAATGGCCCCAGCGTGCGCAAGGAGCATAACTACTGTCTGCAGGGCTGCGATTGGACCAAGTCAGTGTCTTTGGACAAAAGCAGTGCCTGAGTTGGTCAGAAAGGGTCTTGCACAAAGGGCACAAGGCTTTGAGGCTGTGAATGCAGCTAAGACCTCGACACGCTGATGCGCTTTCCCGATTGGTTCTTGCCACCCAGGACCCACACTGTGTCACCAACCACAGAGGCTGAATGACCATAGACCTCCTGGGCAGCTTGTTGGTTTGAGCTCTGATATTGAAGAGTTCAAGCATCCTCGGAATCGCCCCGCAGGCCAAGGTTTAAACAAGCTTGGTATCAAGACACTGAGGTTGAAATGTCGAATCACGCTGCTTTGTCCCGAAACTTTGGTTCATTGGTTGTGCCTAAGCTTTGTCCCTTTTTCAACGACTTTGATGTCTGGGCTGTCCCTGTCTTGGAAGCTGCCAGGCTGTGACCACAAGAAATCAGCACAAAGAGAACCCGCACGTGGCAGCTGCAAGGGTTGCGTCCACTCGATGGGCTCACAGGGAGGCTCCATGCGTCCGGGAATTGTTAGATGCTTTGAGACTGAGACGGAACCGGATTCTCTTGCCACACATGGAAATTCTCTACTTGCGAATTACGGCATGGAAATTAAACACGAAACTTAACGCCTTTTGACAATTGCATCTATATTGGAAAGTTGCAATTTCTATACGCAGGTCTGCCAACAATTATATAGTTATATAATATATAACAATGGTGTGTTATGGTGTGTTGCAACTCGGTTGTAACCAATAGCTGCAGGGACACAGTGTAGGTTGTCGATTAAGCACGCGCTTTTGGTTCATGTGCCAGGTTCTCGCAGGCGGAGTCCGCTAAACTTGAGCATGTCAAGTCAAGTCAATGCGAAAATACCACCCTGACACGATGCTTCAAAAAGCAACCCCCTCAAATTCCTACATTCCCGCATCTGTTGTCAACAGCCCTTGAGAAAAGAATCTGCCATTTGTCGTAGCCCAACACTGAGCTTTTTTCCTTAGGGCGCCCATCGGTGAGACTTTGGCGCGAATGGTGAAACGATTATGGGAGCTACAGTGTACATTGGTACATCCCCGTTGATATTTAGGGTGAGGGGTCGGGGTCCCTATTTGGTAG
>CAXAMN010028839.1:359349-374349 GCA_963970005.1 Durusdinium trenchii
GGGGGGGGGCGAAAGCTAGCGCTCCAGAATGGGAAAGTGGAGGGCAGCGAGGTAGGAAAAAACACGGCGCTCTTTTTGGAGGCAGGGGTGAAGAGTCCTTTATATGTGGTTCTTTGCCCGGATCCTCCTGCGAGAGAAGAGAGACGGAAAGACGAGAGACAGAGAGGAGAGAGAGAGAGAGAGAGGAGAGAGAGATGAGAGAGATATGAGAGAGATGAGAAAGAGATGAGGGAGAGATGAGAGAGATGAGAGAGAGATGAGAGAGAGATGAGAGAGAGTTGAGAGAGAGATGAGAGAGAGATGAGAGAGAGAGTGAGAGTGAGAGTGAGAGTGAGCGAGTGCGGCCGCAAGATACGCAACGCTAACCACATGCCAAAGAGCGACGACAGGACGGAGTCGAACTTGCGAAGAGGGAGGAGGGAGGGAAGGTGGGAGGAAGACAAGGAGACAAGGAGGAGGAGAGGGGAAGTAGGGAGAGGGGATGGGGGGGGGAGGGGGGGTGAAAGAGTGACTAGGGCGTACACGGTAGAGGTGCAGACCGCTAGTGTCTTTTGCTCACGCAGAGTCTTATCCTATATCTCTTGAGCCTTATGGCAGTCAAGCATGGACACACTAGATAGGCCACTGGAGTGGAACCTGTACAAGTATGCCTATACATTTCAACAGGCACAAAATTCATGTCCACTCCTGCCTATTGCGTATGTCGCATACTCTTTTCTACCGCAAGGCTAAAACAGTCCAGCAAGCTCTAAAAGGAAACTACGGTGCCCTGTACTTACCGATTCTAGTATGTTTCATACTATAGAAAAGGTAATCTCAAAGTCTACTAAATACAGTGAGGGAGCAATAGCTGACTCACCTCAACTACAAAGTCAAAGACAATGTATCTCGGCTGGAGACTGTATTGTTCAACCGGCGAAGATACCGTGTACCGGCGCTCAATAGCCCTTAAATAGCTAGAGCTTTAAGAAACTTAAATTCAAGGAAAGCGGCTTTCTTACACAGAGACCTGTAAAAGCAGTAAACGACACTCGCGTAACGAAGAACTAAAAATTCAAGACCGCACAAATTGCAATGAATTAGGAATAATTAGGATGCCTTGCAAAATGCAAGGAGCGTCAACTCTCGGTCCGAGGAATGTTCTTCTCGAAAAGTGGTCTCGGCCGCTTCCATACACAGAACTTAAATTAAAATGGAACTGCATCAAAAGGACTCTTTCTCATTGACATCAAAAACACAAGGAAGGAGACACCGGCAAATGTATGTACAAAACTTGCACTACAAATGCAAACTTATGAAATGACTTAATCCTCAACCATGAATGGTTGTCCATTAGAGGTCACCTCAGAAAAAGCGGCTGTGATAGATATCATCAGTTATGCAAAACTGTCCATACCTATCTGCATGCTAAAGCGTATAAACCTGGAATGCAGGAGTATCTTCTTTGACAAAAAGTTTCTCCTTGTTGCAAACCAGAGTTCATTAAAACTTCAGCCTGGCAACTTAAAGTCAAGCTTGGAAGAAAAGTATCAACTGTGATCAGAAGTATCCTCACTTCCTAGCCATCATTAAAAGTTAGCTTCCGCTCTGAGTTTCATGCCGCTGCAGTCGATGAAGCTGCTTGATCAGAAGTTGGCGGCCTACCTTTCCTTTTATTCTCTTTCTGTTTCTCCTTCCTCCGCAGTTTCGCCTCATGAAGAGTTGCTCCCATGCGATACTGTCTTCTGTCTCCAGATGAAGAGGAAGCTGGTCTGAGTGAAATAAACATTGGACCATGACTGTCCTCGTCAGTGGGCCTTGAGCACATAACCTCCGTGTCAATCATAGCAAAGTTCTCTGAAAAATTACAGATGAACTCCTTCGTGCTCACTGTGGAATTTTCATATTCCTCTTCACTCATCGAATGACCCCATTCAACAATGGTAGACAAACATGTATCTCCAAGCTGTGATCCCTGGTATTCTTCTTTCTCTATTGTGGAGTATTCTTCCCAGAGTTTATCAAAGTAATCCTCACACTGCTTGAGAACAAGTGAAGTTGAACTGTAAAATGTTCTGGGAATAGGTGCTTTGATACCAGGATCTGCTTTTACACGGGCTTCTGAAAACCTGCGGATCCAATGCTGCATGGTGCTGTAATAATAGTTAGCCATTGGCTGCCTTTTGTATCCAGACATTCTGTAGGCCAAACTATTTGCATCACCAGAAATGATGTCCACCTCATAGACAAAACATTCATAAAGCATCAATGCTGTCTGTTCTCCTGTCAGTGAGTGGGCATCCACAGCACGGTGTGTGTCAACATGATAATTACAGACTCTGATGGTATGCATGTTCGCTCGAGTAAGTGGAACACGCTGGTCCTTAGGACCATAGTCCTCAAATTCAAAGTCTGCATGGCCTTGTTTCTCCAAAACAAATCTCGTAGATAGCCCAAGTTACATCACGCTGTTCACAGTGACCAAGGTCTTGGTCATGTCCAGCAATGATCTTGACATATCCACCTGGTGCCAATCTAGCCATCACTGCAAGATTCTCCCAATCATTGAAACAAACTGTCCAATTCTTTTGCTCAATGAATTCCTTGGCAGGAACAAGGAGATGAGCTTCCTGGAGAATCACGACATGTGCACGTAAAAAGAAGAGCATATTGAAGAAAAGGTTATTCTCAAATTGCTCATATTGAAGTGACATGGCGCTCTGTTTGCGTGGCCTCATTGCACTATCAAGTCCTTGGAGAAACCTTGGTGTGGTGTACTTCTGACCACGAACCATGTTGCCATAGTTCCAGGATAAAAACGTTAAGGACTCTGAGCTGGCCAATAAGTTGGTTCCATATTGTTCTTCTATTCTTCCTTTGAGGAACCTTCTGCACAGCTCTTCATAGAAGGTGACAAAGTCCCAACTGGGTCCCTTGGGACCATATGATTCCAGTTCCTTCTTAAGTTCCTTTTTCGTATCCTCCAATTCTTCTCGAGCATGCTCTGCCCTTTCAAGGGCCTTTGGATCGACCTGATACTTGCCATCCAAATAACTGATGCGGTCATCATTGATGAAAAACCTCTTCAAATCATGCTCTGAGTCGTGTTCATAACAATCAGGTGGAGGTACTGGACAGACATTTCGAATGGATCGAACAAAATCATCCTCGTTGATCCTCGACTGATAATGAGGATGGGAAATCTCACCTTTTCTGAAACAAACATGGTTCAGCAATCTTGCGTGAGTTTCCCTGAAGCATAGTTGATAAAAGCCAATACCTGGATCTCCTGTAAGCTCTCCAAGCAACCTCAAAGGTGAGGTATGCAACTCATAGGTATTGTTAGCATCCACAGGATCTTTATCAACAACTACTTCAGATGGAAAAGACTCTTGGATTTCGGCCTCCAGTTTCTTCTCTTCATCATCCTCTCTGACCTCTCTTATCTTCTTCACCGCCTTCTTCTTCTCCTCAAAAGTTGCATCATCCTGAACTTCTTCATGAAAATGAGGATCAGGAATCTTATTCAGGCGGCTTTTCTTAGATTTCCGCTGACCTGAAGTATCCTCAAGGTTAGCATCCTTCTCACCTGATGGTAAGTACGATGCAGCTGAGTCCTCACCTATCTCTCTTGACAGAAAGTGTGGTGTTGACTCCTCCTTGGCTTCCTCCTGGTCAACTTCCATCTTTGGTCCCTCTGAAGGAAAAGTACCTGCATTCTCATCAGACATTTCTTCATCTTTCTCAGTTTCAACTGCAGGATCTTCTTCAGGGACTTCCTCTTCCATATCTTCATCTTTCGTCAACATCATACTACCAGTGTAGATTCCACCAGCAATAGTGGAGACTCTTGTGTAAGGAGGAACTCCTTCACCTGCCTCAAAAGCTCGTTCTGCGACATTCTTGGTGAGCAAGTCCTCTACAAGATTTTCTCCCATGGTCCTTGGAAGAGGTTCTGAGGTCTCATGAAAATCTGTCCTCTCTGAACTGAAAACTTCTTGTTGCCTTCTCATTGTCCTTTTTGTCCTTGAAAAGATGAGTAATCTTCACTGCTTCTCTTTGTAGCACCTGATCACCTTCTCTATACTTGTTGACAATGGAGCGCCATACTGGTACGTCGTCATCATCAAAATCAAGCTCCATATCATCCGCTAACAAGTTTGAGATGTTTTGAGCTGCCTGTTCTTCTTCTTCCTCACGTTCTCTGGCAAGCTCCTCATCCTTCTGGATCTTGTAGACACCCTTCAGAATGTTTTGTAGTACCTTTAAGTTCAGCTTCGATGATGGCTCATACGTCCCTGAACTTACAGGCTCAACTACAACACAAGAGCAAGAAATCGCCTCCAAAAACTTGGAATTGTATTGGCGTTCAAACTCTTCCCTCTTGATCATCTCACACAAGGGATCAGAAACTGCAACACGCGACTGAACATATTCACGAAGTTGATAGCATGCATGTTGCACAAATCTGCTGTTGGAGTTGTGAAGAAAACTCTCTAAATGATTCCTGTCACGGTCAATCAAATACCACACCACTCTTGCAGAAAACCTGAATTTCTTGAAGTTCATAGCAAAATGTGTATGATACTTCTCTGGATTCACTTCTGCTTGTAAGGCGGCCTCTGAGGTCTTGTAGGCTGGGAGATTTGTGTCTGGATCCAAAATCATAAACTCTTCCCACAAGATCGAGTGGTCAAGAACCCACTTGGGAAGCACCTTGATGAAAAAGTCACAAACAAGTTCAGACACAAGGTGCATGACACGACCAATCTCTTCCTCCTGCTTGAAGCGATAGTGCAGTTTGGCAAATAGAGGATTGTTGAATGCTTCCTCCACTGTGTTGCCAAAATTATCCCACTGAGGTTCTGGAATACCAAAGTTCCAACCCAGCAATTTGGGATCTCTGCACATATCCAAGAAACTTGAAAGTTCTATGGATTGAATACCATGGTCTGTCAGAATTTCAGCCCAGCGGCGTCCATTCTCCCAAGCACGGATGAAGAAAAACTGTTGGTATCCAGTTTGTGCCAACTCCATCCACTGAGAAATTCCGGGTTCAAAACTCGGTGCATACGTCTTGGGGTCTTCCTCTGTTCCATAAACACTTGGACGTAGCAACTTGTATCTTCTACAAAAATATTCTCTCTGGTGTCTTGTCAACCTGTCCCAATCCCTCACTAGAATCACGTCTTCTCCAGTGCTCTGGAGTACACGTGTTCCTATGCGATCATGGAGTGATACCATGCCAATGTCATATACCATCCATGGGTTGAGAACCAGGTTGTTGACATTCTGAATGAACCATGTCATCTCTCGCTCAGCAACATGAGCAGAGTCATCTTCCTCTTCTCCTTGAGGTCCTCCAGAAAACCTTGCTGTTGAGCCTCTTGAAGTGATGTCCTTCCAAATATGGTCAAAACGAATCACTTCCTCATCAGCCTTCACCAGATTTGCCTGATCCTTGCTCAAAACCAATGGGTGTACCATAAACAATGACCTCGTGGTAGCACCATCTCCATTGATAATCAACGTTGGAGCATTGTATCCTAAGATACTCCAAGGATCACGATCATCAATCTCTTTGGGTGGAATTAAAGACCATCCAGGTGGCACCTGATAATGGCCTTCAGGCATCACCTGACGTGACCTCAATCGTGAACGATTGTACTCACGTGTAGGATCATTGTCAGAGCTGAAAAATCTCGCAATGGCACTGATAGTCAGCTCATCTAGCCAAAGAGACATATGTCTCTTGATTTGTTCCATCCCAGGCTCATTGTCATCAATCCTCCTGATAACTTCCAATGCATATTTCTTGTCCTTTAAGAGCCTGTTGAACAAGGATCGCAAATTGTCTTGTTGCTCCTTCTCTCTTTTGACCTTCTCCACCATCTTCTCTGCTGGCAGAGGGCTCCTCAACTCCTTAGCTGGTTCTGGAGCATCTTGTGGTCTTGGTTCAGAAGCACTAATGTCCAAGTATGTGGGCTCTACATCACAGTGTGCAAGCACCACTCCATTGTTTCTGAAATACAGAGGACGTCCTGCCTGAAGCCAACGAATCACGTTAAGCTTCACATACAAAGGCTGATCATAGTTCCTTGGAACCACTGTACCTGGACCTAAAGGAATATAAGGCAAAGTTTGTGGATTGCTGTACATAAAATGAACATAATCTCTTCCTTCACCTCTACTCCTTCTATTCCAACTTTGATGATCTCTCATCAAACCATACCTCTCAATGCTGGCCCAGTTCTCTTTCCTGGTAACATGAAAAACATGTCCTAAACATCTTGCCTCAACAGAAGTCAATCTATGATTCAACTTCTCTGGACTAATGTTATATGAGAGTCCTGTATGCCCTTGGTTCACTCCCAAACGCATGGAGAAGGGCATATCGTATTGATGTCCTGTGTTACGCCAAACATTCTTGTCCAAGCGAATCACCAAATGAAATCTTTGCTTCTCATCGCTATGCACTATGGCAAAGAAAGCATTAGGATAAATACTGAAAGGTGATGGCATACGAGCAGTTCCCTCTGTAATCAGAGGCATAAGCTCTGTCATTGCCCTATTGTCCATCAACCTGTCGAGAGAACGATCATGTCGTAGCATATAGTTGAGCCCCGTGGCTATCTTTCCATAATCGTTTTGCCTCCACGCGACTCTTGTTGCCACGAACTGTCTGCTTCTCTCATATTCATCCTCTTCCTCTTGGGTGACATAGCCAAGAGCGTATCTGGCAATCTCTGCGAACCATCGTACTCGAAAGTTAAACTTAGCATGGTTCTCAGGTGCCAAACACATTGCAAGAATGTCAGTTAGGATCAATTCATCCTGCTCTGAGTTCTTATGGAACTCAACTGGCGCACGTGGGCGTCTCAAACGATTTGCCCAGTTCTGAGGTTGTCCCCAGGGAACCTTTTGTGACCAGTTTCGAGCATACTCAAAGATGTTGACCGGATTGGACGCTCCCTGACCGGCCATCTCTGTTGATACAAAGTCCACCGGTCAGAGGCCAGTGTCCTAAGTCTTAGAAATGACAGGTAGTCAACGATGCAAGGCAATAGTCTTCGAAAGAAAAGTGCTGATCTTGCCAAGCTAATTTGAGCCGCAGGCACAAATTCATGAAAGAAATTCAAATTTCTCTCAAACAAAAACACATGCATTGAATTCTCTCCTCTCACTCTCAGTGCAAAGAATCTCCAAGATAAAACACATCATGTGAAAAGTCAACATGTGTGCATACTGTAGGAAGCCATCCACGCATATATGCCTTGTGTTCAATAAGAGATCTAAAAGGTGGATGTGCATCAACTTCCTTTAAACAACCACTGCGTACTGCATCTATCAAAGCTTGAGGACTAGCAGACTTCTTAGTAAGACAGTCAGCAAGACACCACTGAGTGCGTATATGTGACAAGTCAGCAATTGCACCAGAGCATGCTTCCTTCCTAAGCATTTGGATCATATGAATAGTCTCCTGTTGCTCAGGAACATGAGTAGTACTAGCTGTAGTCACAAGATTGTTAGCATCAGTGCGCATGTGAATGTCAGTAGAGTCACCTGTAATGTCCTTGATCAAGCCTCTAAGCATTTGGCAAGTGCCATAACACTTCATGAATGCATACAACTCGGCAACAGTTGTGGACAGGGTTGTTCTCTTGATCTTAGAAGATTCAAAGAAAATAAGTGAGCCTTTAGTGTTCTTCTGTTTTGCTTTTCTTTGCTCACCCATAAAAATAACCATCGCACGTTGAGAGGATTTGTCACTGTTGTTCCTGAATGCGGCATCTGGCATAGCAATTAAACGTGGACTACCTTCAAGTGGCCAAAACCGTAACTCCATAGGGTCAGTTACGATTTGTTTGCACAGCTTGTTCAGGGCCTTGCAATCACCTATTGTAGGTCCTGCTGATGCTGATGCTGACCTTGAGAATTGGTAGCATGCTTGGAATTGTGTTCTGGATTGTAGCCAGTTTATGCTGCCAAGAAGGGATCTGAAGGCTGCGTGCATGTCCTTGTCACACTTGTCCTCATCCTTCAAACCTTTTGGAATGATGATCTCAGTCAGCTCTTGAACACAAAGGGATTGCTCTACTGAGATATACTCCTTCTTCTTGGTCTTCTCTTGCATCTTCCAAGAAACACGTTGTCCAGTGAACATCAGGTCATTAGTGTCCTCATGTCCAATCTTAAATTGTGACTTCACAATCTCCTTGAACTGTTTCAAAAAGATATCATTACCTGTCACAAAAAGATCATCAACATGTAAACAACACATACCAATGGGTGACCTATTCTTGGAATTACTACCATGCACAGGGTCCATAAAATGCTCAAGCAACTCTTCCACAACTTCAGGTGTAAGCTGAGGCGTTTGTGTCACAGTATACGTATGTTCAACAGGAAGAAAAAGACTGACAAGCGTTTCAGCTTCTTCCTCTAACGTCACTGTATTCTTCTCGTTGCGAATATCATTGTTTGTCTCGAGAAGCCACCAAACACCTTTACGCTTAACTATCGAAGTCCTAAAACAAAAACGTGAACGCGAATACGTAGGTTCGGGAGTGCGAAGAGCTTTAGCGCGATACGCAACTTGAGCATGGCCATTTGCATATTGGTGCCAACCTGGCTTGTGCTCTACAGAGTCAAGGAAATTCTGGAGTTCCTGATCTATCACAGGAGTCCATTTTCCATCCTCTACCTTAAGCTGGTTACGCATCACCGTCTTCTCCGACCTATTTCCGTAACACACCGAAAACAGACGTTCTTCACAGAGAAAAGACCTACGAACTTCCTCCGCTGTGTCGTGGAATTCGTTCGGCGGCGCACCTGCTACGTAGAATGAGACCGGTTCCGGTTCAGCTGTCATCTCCTCTGACGAGTAGTTCACAGCCTTAGGAACCTTCAAGCATCGGGAGTAGCAGACGTACGTACACCGATCGGCTCGAGTCGGAACTAATCCGAGTGAGTGCAAAAACTTGTCGAGTCTATTCCACCAGCGACGAGGCGCATCACTCAATCCGTACACTGAACGGGTGCACAATCCGACGAGATACGGTGGCAATCCGATGTCAGTCGGAAGTTGAACGTGAATAACGCGTCGCTCGAGGTCGTAAAGTTCCTCCTGAAGAAAGGCAGTTTTCAAGTCGATGTGTAACAGGTCCCAAAAAGAAGAGGCTGCATGCTGACATGCTACGCGAAAACCATACCTGGTCGCGGTTGGCGAGTCCGTCTGAAGGTCCCATTTCTGGGCATCTTGGAAGCCTCGACAGACCCATCTGGCCTTAAACTTCTTAAAATTACCATCTTTGTCAATCTTGATGGTCAGGACCCATCAACCGGTAACATAGTTATCGATCTTGTGCTTTCTTCGGTCACGATACTTCATCGCAGTAAAATCTAAAAAGCTGCGAAACTCCTCTAGTGTAGCTTGCTTGATCTCCTTCGCATACTTCCGGAGCACTTCCGGAGTAATCACACTCTCTGCCTTCGGCGTCTTCTTAGCCGTGGTCTTCGCAAGATACTGGCAGAATTGTGAAAAGCCTTTCGGATCATACGAGTTAAAACTCGGAGGAGCTTGGTTCGGACCTATGATACAAAAATCCATATCGTCAAAACTAACAAAAAGATTCTTCTCATCGTCCAGATCCTTATCTGGATCCTTCTCAAAACCTTTCACATCTTCTTCATCAAAAATAGGTTCTGAATCGGTCTCATTTGAATCAGTCGTCTGATTATCATCATCTTCGACTGTGCTCGGAGGCACGGGAATGTCGGCTGTTTGTGGCTGATTCGAACTTGATGCTGTCGGATTCTCCGAATGTCCAGGAAAGAAACTTCTCGGAACAGACTTCGGAGGTGCCGGAATAGGTTCATCATGTCCCGGCAACTGAACCTTAGAACGTTTAACCTGAAACTTCACCTTGGCCTTTGGCAAAGCATCAGTTGAGTCCACAGAAAGCTTCCGCATTTGCTTGCTGTGACGTTCACGATTCTCCGGAACATATGGTTCTGGCTCCGGCGTGTTCGAATCGGGCGACGGAACGAACGGATGAACGGGATCCGTATCGATCGGAAAACCTATCGGCGGTTGACCCGGATCATCTGGCGGACGGGATTCACTCGAAATCTCCGGCATTGCCTCTTCCGGATCGCTCGATGGATATCCGAGTTGCTCCAAAGGAACATCGGGATTTCCGAACTGATTCGGAACAGCTGCGGGACCTGTCGGAGGTGGTCCCGGAGGTTGTCCACCCGGATGATCATCAGGGTTGCCACCCGGTCCATCACCAGGCGGATTCATATCTTCATCATCTGGATCAAAATACTGCTGTTCCCCCGAGACTGGATTTGGCTCATAAGCCATATCATCATCCATCGTTGGTCCGTAGTCTGGAGGTTGATCCCTTGGATCCTCTAGAGCTACTTCATCAGGAGTCACAACGCGCTTCACGGCGCCTGTCGTCTCTGCTTCGAAAACTATCATACTCCAATGATCTACCAAAAACTGTTCGTGATGAGGAGACAGTTGTGACACAAACATAAAGAAAACCTGATGGTATTTTCCTGGCTTCCACATAATCAACACTGCATCATCTTCAGAATTGAAGAGAGGATGCACTCTACCAAAAGTACCACGATAAACCTTACATCTCTCAAAATACATCTGTGGCAAGGTTCTTCGTCTAATCTCCTTCAGGCCTGGAATCAATGACACAATCCGAGAATCAGAGGATGTTGTCACATCAAACTCTGATCTCTGAGGTAGTGCATCGACCTGCCTCAAAGTTCTGATCAGTTCAGTAGTAGTGAACCTTTGTGGTAGTATATGTCGAAGTGGAACCGGAATTTCCGTCGTCTCTTCCGTTCTTACGGAATTCAACAAAATTGACTGATGAGCTTCTCTCTCTAACAAAAGAGCTGTTCCACACAAACTTCCAGAGTCATAATTCTCCAGAAGATCTTCAATAAGGAAACTCTGACGCTTATCGGAAGTCTCCCTATAAGGAAGGAAACGGTTCATGTCAACCAAAAATGAAAATGGAAACTTCTTCCAGTCAGGATCCTTGAAGTACTGGTTGCTTCTAGTGGCTTGCACTGTTTTAGCTTGAAATGAACAGTCACCAATACCTTTCCATCCTTGGCAGGATGCATAGGAGTGGAAGACTGTCACGTAACTCATTCCCTTAGGACAATAGCAGAAACAATTCATATTCACATCAAAAGTAAAAACCGGATTCTTCAAAAACGAAATGAACTTCCGCAAAAACAGACAAAACTTGTTTCCCTTGGGAACAGTCACAAACACATGTTTCTTCCTTCTCAACTGCCACTCAATCACATTGCAACATAGCAACCAAATAGAAGCTCTGTTTTGTTTGGGAGAAGGGTTGTTGATCACTACACAGTGGGGCTGCAACCTCTCAAGTTGCTGCCAAATAGCATCTTGACCCTTCCACGTGGAAAAGTTGTATCCTGCCTTGAAATCCATAGGAGATGCAACTCTAACACCATTCTTTGAAAGGAACCAAGATAATCCACTGTTTCCATGAAGTAACTCAACAACATCAGGATAATCATCATTACAAAAGAAAAAGGACTGTTCTCCGAATTCGGCATCAACATACAGTTCGTGATCTTCACGTAAGTTCTCCGGATTCTCATCGTCTAATGCCGGTATGGAAACATCATGCCACTCATCGTGATCACGTCTAACCTTTGACTGATTCACACGTACTACTGCCTTACCAGTGTTGGCTTGGACCATAGCTCCTTCTTGTCCAAGTACTGTGGCACGAACCCAACGTCCTTTATCCTTGAACTTTGATGAATCCTGAGTCCAAATAAAAACCTTCTCACCTTGGAAAGAGGGACCGTCACTTGGCATAGTCCTTCTTGCAAGATCTGCTCGAAGGTCCTGAGCTTGTCGTGCTTCTTGATGAGCTCTCAAGGCTACACGTTGTAGTTCCAGATTTGTACGATCTTGTGCTGCTGCATCAGCTGACAATTGCTCAGGGCTTGCGGTCTCAAGGTCAAAAAGATCTGGTGGACGTCTTCCAGTTGCTATCTCTATTGGTGGGTATCCACTGATAGTCAACTGACAATTTCTTGCCCAAACTACTTTCTTGACCACTTCTCTGACCGTAGCACCACGAAAACGTGGGTCATCCAGATCTACTTTCATAACATGCCACATACTTTTGAACAAACGTACAGCTGTCTCCGCTCGGTTCGGCCAAGGAGTTCTTGGCCCACAAGGACATTGTTGTATACCATGAAACCTGTAGTATTCAACAAAAGCATCTGTGAAAAAGGCTTCGTCTCCTACGATGGCCTTCGGAACACAATTGTTCTCATCAGACCATTGCCTCAATGCTTGGATGGTGGTTTGATCTATGAGGTCCTTCTGTGCCGTAGCCCAGAGAAGATTTGTGGCACCATCAAGAACAAGTAGAATGATATATTTGTTCTTGTGAAGTTCAACCTCACAATGATCAGCAAAAACAACGTCACCAAAACATGAAGCTCTAATACCGGAGACTCTGGCTCGTGGCGGAGGTGCCACTGAAGTGTTACAAACACGGCAGTTCCTGACAACTGATTCATACTTCTCTAAAACAGAGTCAGGAAGCTTCAACATAGAAACACGTCTACGAAACTGAGTAGGACTCATATGGTAGTGCTTCACATGAAGCTTATAAAGCTCTACCTTGTCCTCCAGTCTCTGTAACATCTTCCTATATGCCGGTGTCATTGCAACAACTTCACTACCAGGTAATGGGATTGAAATCCGCCTAGGCTCAAGAGCGCCATCACCTGGTTCAAGTGGTTCATGTTTATCACTTGATGGTCCTTTTGATGCTTTAGGAATTTCTACAAGTTCACCTTCTGGCCTCTCAGGTGGTTCTGAAGGAGTATAACCCTCAGGATCATCACCTTTTAAACCCCTTGGAGGCTCAGATGGTTTTGACTTGTGTCCTTTCCAAAATGGATCAAAACCCTTGGATGTATACCGAAACTTTGGCGGCACAGGCTTTTCCGCGGCACTGGATGGTGCACCTTCCTTCTCTGATGAGAAGCCTGGTTCCCTGTCCTTTGCAATGGGAACCTTCTCTGAGGAGGAGCACACCACTGCATCGGGATCACCAATGCCACGGTGCTCAATGCCAGCCTTCCTGATCTTTAGATCTGGAATTTTGGCATCTGGCTTGAACTTAAAAATTGTTCTACCACGCCATTCATAGCCAATTTGTAGGTCCTTCCATTTTGCCTTGCGCCAATCATCTGTCTTCTTGATCTCTTCTCCACCTTCTTTCTTCTTGATGATTGTCAATCGCAAGTCTTCCAGCAAGTCAGTGTCTACAGGACATGACTTAGTTGCTGGGAAAAGAATCTTCCTGTAATCCTTGTGGTGACGTATCAGTTCTCTCTTGTGAACATCTACTTCCCAGTAGTCAACCACAGGATATGCATGCTCAGCTTCATCTTCATCACTATTGTGGTCAACCGAAATATGGCCATATTCATAGTGAGTGAAGTGAGAGTAAAAGCTCTTCTCGCGCCGAGCCTGCAAACGCACGTCAGACAGATACCATGCAATATCTTGGAAGTCCAAAACAAGATGAGTACTGGCTGCAACCTTCAACTCCAAAAATTTGATACCAAGAGGCACCGATGTCAGGTAAGCATGTTGAGGTGTGAGCCTGAGTTCAAAGCCTAAGTTCCTCATCTGTGGCAAGCTCATAAGCAAAGGGACTTCTCCTTCTTCAACTATGTCAAACTCTGTATGGTGGATCGTCCATGCACGATCATACATGTAAATCACCAGTTTCTGAGAGCAAGAAGCCTTCTGAGAATTGGCAAAGTAAAACTTGCTCTTGGTAGACTCAAAAGAGTACCATAGTCCACAGTCTGGGTGATTGTCGACATAGTTACAAAAATAATCGACTGCACGCCTTGATCCCATAGCTCTAGTGCATCCAATGTCCAGGATTGCAATAGTTGGCGGGAAGCGATTCTCAGTCAAAAATGAAATAGCCTGCATCTCCTTCACTTCTTCCTCAGCGCTCATAAGCGCAAAGCCATCAGGAGCATCTGTGAGCATCTCCTCTGACAAAGAGTACCTCACAGGGGCACTCATGCCATCGAAGATCGTCTCACCATTGTTGACATTACAGTCAGCTTCATCTTGACATGAGGTCATCATGCCTGACAGCAAGTCCACCTCACTGTCATGGACTTCAGCTACCGTTGTCACACAATGCGCAAAGAAACCTTGGTTGCTTCCTGATGCTTGTGAAGTTCTTGAAGGTGCAGGTAAAGAACGTGGCTGTTGTTGATTTGCATAGTTTGCATCTTGTTTGCCATCTCCTTTATCTTTTCCTTTTCCTTTCTTGCCTTTTCTCTTGCCTTTTCCCTTTCCTTTGTGGGAAAACCATGCTTCTTCAAGTTGTTGCCAAAAGTCATTGGCATCCTCGTGTTCTCCTTGAAGATAGTCATTCATATCTTCGGCAATGATAGCATCATATGCTACTTGATTTGACTCCCAAGTGTCCTCATAAGGATTCTCTTCATAATACTCTTCTGGATAAGTTGTCGATTGCTCATCAGCATAATGGCCTTTACCTCGTCTCTTTCCTTTTCCTTTTCCTCGAGGTCTGAAAAATCTGCGGCCTGATCTTCCTTTTCCTTTTCCTTTTCTTCTTCCTTTTCCTTTGCCTTTTCTGGCTCTTCTTCCTTGGAATCTCCTCTGGAACCAAGAGAAATTCTGTTCATCATATACCCAAAAGACATCGTCCAGTGGCATCTAGGAATCCTTCTGTTCCATCTTCTTCATCTTCGGCCCAATAGCCAAATGTACCATCGAGTTCTCCTTCGTCTAGTACGAGAAATGGTCTTCTACCTCCAGCACCTGTTGGCTGCATAAGAGGATTGTCTACTGAAGTCTTTGTTGTGCAGAACATCTCAATGAAAACTGTCCTCAACTCTGTTGTGGTGTATTGCTGCAGGACTCTACCA